>APFE030952762.1:0-10984 GCA_000404065.3 Pinus taeda | reverse complement strand
CCATTGATGTAAACCTGTCGCCGAAAGTGAGAAACTTGCCATTGAGGCATGCAAGCTTCAAAGTACTGAAAGGGTTGTTCCTAAGTCAACTTCTTGGATAATGAGCTCATGTTGACAAGAAGTGACCCATCGCAGGAGGGCCTTAATGAATCCCACATCAATGACACGGAATGAAGTAAATTACTTTGGAGGTGAAAACAAACTGACGATATGGGGTTCAAGATGACGGTCATGAAGGAATGAAGCATGAATATATTGCGGTGGGTGAGACTCAGGTGAATTGTCTAAATGACTTCTGTTGAACATATCAGTGACACTAACAATGGATTGGTAGCGTTAACCCCAGAGATGGATGGTGTGATGGACCAATGGTGAAGACCAGTGAACGGAACAACCCAACCCAGCATGGATGCGGAAGGAAAGTGTCATGTTCAAGAGCGACTTGCTACCAATAAAGTTTCTTCTTGTTTTCTTCCAAATTTTCCCCAGTCATCGCTAACCAGTACCTCTTTATTTTTGTCAAGCTTGAGGAGGATAACATATGCTTGTTCTATAATCCGCCCTTCGGGCGAACCTGTCGCTCTATTTTAGCGAGCCTAGCGACAGTGGAACTCGTTTTCGTCTTGTTGGATGAGTTTGTCGCTATTAGTTTTAACAAGTTTAATGACAAAGATAACTTGGTCTCTTTCAATTTTAGAGAGTCTGAAAGAAATGGAAAGAAGACTCCGAAGACTCTTTTTCGTTGTATAATCCCTTAAGTCCGAAAAAGCGTAAAATAATACAAAAGGGATGAATTTTCGATAGTTTTAATGAGCCGAACAAGACAAGTGCTCGATCTTTTTGTGTAATAATCCCTCAGGTCCAAAAAAGATTAAAATATAGAGGAGGGATAGCACTTCTGATTCCTTTTAACGAGCCAGAGAGGCCAATCGCTCGGCAGTCATTTCATATTTAACGAGTCAGGTGAAAAGAGCTTAAATAAGACTCGTTTTCGAGGAACAAGTGATGGTTTCCGGTAGCAGCTAATTCCAGGTAAGGTTTGGAATTTTCCAATCACGGCAGTGTTACAAGGATGGCTAGCAGAATCACTCTTCACAAATGTTCCTCGAAGGGGTAAACAATCATATGGGGGTGAACAATCAGCTAAAAATAGAGTGGAGGTGATGGCGAGAACATGACCAAGGCTGCAAAGCTGGAGATAAGGCATTTACAATGGTTATTTACCCGTTCATTTTTTAACGAGCTTAAATTCGGGGAGAAACACTTGCTCATGACTTATGTTTATTTTTTAACGATCATGTACTATGCGCTAAAACTGCTCTTGGAGAGTTTATTTTTTAACAAGCTTGAACTCTGCAACAACATTTCTCGCGGAGTTTGCATGCCCCCAGCATAATAACACAAATCAAGGTGCATGCCCCCAAGCTTCATTTCATTCAACTCAGTGGTTGGAATGAAGGTTTACCTTCGAGATCTTTGAAAGATCGTAATCAAAGACTTGATTTGGAAAGGGAGTCATTTCATTTTTTAATGAGGTTGACACAGTAAAAGAACTATCCTCATAATCCACCATATTTATAGTATTTGAAGGATGATTAGGGTCACTAGAATAATCTTCTTGGTAATTCGGAAGATGGGAATGATGGTGGTGATCTTCCCTTGGTGCCTCTTCTATCATCATTACCTGAATGATTCCTTCGTCTGTAGAATCTACATGTGACCAAGGATCTGAAGAGGTGCCATATTCCTTAGACCTATGTATCCAAACACTCGTTGAGCGTTGGTTTGCCCCCCAGGCCAAGAAAGCTGATTGCTACAATATTTCTATTAGGGCGACGATCCATGCTGAAAAAATGTTAAGGAATCTTCTGAATCTTATGGAAGATATCATATTGCAGGTTTCCACTGTGGCCACTTCCGCCATATTGTTTGGAGGCGGTAGCGAAAAAGTACCCATCAAGGCAGGTTCTTTTAGGAGGCCTACTCCAACATTTTGAAGCGATTGAGAGCTTCCGTGGATCATTGGAATGCTTCTCGTAACTTGTGAACTATTGGGGAGGAAGGTTTGTTGGTCGACGATTGTAATTCTTCCTTGGAAGGGAAATGCAATCTTCCTGAAATAAGTTGACACAACGACGACCATGGCATATATCCAGGGCATTCCCAGTAGGATGTTGTAATCAAGGTTTCCATCAATGACTTCAACATCAATCTCTACTGTTTTGCCCCCCAGTTCGACTTGCAAGTTACTTAATATTCCATACGGGGTTTATGTGCGTCCATCAAATGCTTTCAATGTCGTTGATGATCGCGACAAGGACAGAGACCCTAAATTTTTCCAGCAACTCATTGACATGATACATGTGGATGCCCCCTCATCAATAATTGTTTTATGAACAGTTTTGTTGAGGGCTTTCACTTGAATGAGGAAAGCTATTTGAGCTGGTAACTGAGGGTTGTATCCTTTATGATTAAAAGATACAAGATTGGAATCCGTTGGGTCAATCCCACCTATTGCTGATAATAAAGCCTGCTTTTGGGAGGGGCAATTTTGCAGTACTTCAAGAGTCAACATCGCGGATGGCGATTGAGCTAAATCCTCCACTATATTATAGTGTTGTGCTACTTGGGCACGAGGATTAAACGTCGATTTGTGTACTACCCCCTTTGGTGGTTTTATTCTTAATTCAGGAATGATGGGTGGCACGACTTCCGCTGAAGTCGTTGTTGAACTACTAGGTTGATCTTTATCCTTTTTGTTCAACATCTGTGGATTCCCGTAATCTTTACTCCTTGTCGTTATTAGAGTATCATTCAGTTGCTTCGAGACTGACAACATTAGCACTTGGGACGGGGAAGCATTTTCGCTAGCAACCAGCTTTGTTCCTGGGTTTGGAAACGGATCTGTCAGTACAGCCGAGGTTTTTGAACTGTTGGAGAATTTTCTAAGTTCTTCTTTATATGGACACTCCTTGGTCGAGTGATCCTTGTCACATATACTGCATGGATATTTGGGTTTCGCATTCCCAGAAGGGTTCGCAGAAGATTTCCTAGGAGATGAGTCTCCCTGGTTTTTCTTCTTCCCTTGTTTTTTCTTCTTGCCTCCTAGTTGCTTGGTTTCTTTGCCTGTGTCTGTTGACACGACATTTACTTCCGAGGCTAGAAATTCATCATTTGCATCTTGATTCGAAACCGTGCAGGCCTTTGCAGTTTTAGTGCTTGTCGTACCTATCAGACCATCGCCGGCATGAGATTCTTTGTTTGATTTAGGAGGCGGAGGGATGGAGAATTCTGGTCTAGGAGCGTCAGGGATTTTATCATAGAGCATGCCAGATTGAGTATAGATCAAGTCTAGATATTGTGCACGAGCAATGACTTGCTCTTCAGTAACGACTCCCCCCTTTACCACATCTTCTGTAATAGCGGGTAACAGTGACTTAATAAACCATTTAGCCAATAGCTGATCAAGAACATATGTTTTTACCATTCTGCGACGATGCCACTACTCATGAATATGATCGGATATGTGAGTGGCTGTCGATTGTTTGAAATTAGTAAGTAGCTTAGTTCCTGTTTCGTACCTGATAGGTAATTGAAAATGGGTTAAAAAGGTTGTGGCTAGGGTACTAAAGTTATCAAATGAAGCTCTAGGCAGTTCGATATACCACTTTGCTGCCAGACCAGTTAACGTGCGCTGAAAGAGGCGAAGTCGAATCGAATCATCATTGAGAGTGTTTGACGAACACCATAGATGAAAGGTCATCACATGATTTGATGGCTCTTTGCCCGGATTTCCATTGAATTTAGGAATATCCGACGGAAGTTTATGCGAGATTGCCGGCCACCAAGGGGCGTAGGCAATTGGATCGTTCATTAGTCGACTTAGATCTGGTAACTCTAGAGTTGCCACGAAAAGCAACTGTTGATTTAGGCTTGGTTGAGCATACCCAGGATAAGACGAAATTGTTTGAGCAGTCGGTCTTTGCATACCAGCATAATGCATTTGTTGTTGGTAACTTTGGTAAGGTTGATGGGAATAACCATTATGATATGGTTGATACTGCTACCCATTACTCGCAAAGACTTGTTGCTCATATCCTTGGTTAAGCTTGCTAAAATTGCGGTTGTTGGTATTGCACCAACCATGGTTGTGAAGCCATGGACTGTTGTCCAGCACTGACTGTTTGACCAAGATTGGGGTTGGGGTTCCCCATTTGAACCTGTGCCATTCCACTAGTGGGTTATTGTGGTTGTGTCGGAGGTACAAGAGATTGTTGTATCACCACCTGCGAAACTTGAGGTTGGCATACAATTGGTGACGCTTGTACTTGCGATATAGCTACAATAGCTAGCGTAGTGGGAATGTTTGTCATAGGTGAACTTTGTTGTATTGAGCATACAACTCTTGGTTTTTGAGACAGGACTGGTACCCAACCTCTATTTGTGATTCCAGCATAACCCAAATTTTTTTGCGAACTCACGCATGGTTGTCCTTCTAGGGAAGACAATGAAAGGGTATATGGCCCTCCATATGACGGTAATCCAATGATCAAAGGAATAATTTGCCTTTGGGCACCAGTTTGCTCAAATTAACCTTGTGATGGATCAATTTGTCGAGACTCAACGTAAGAGATTCCAGATATAATTCCGGACGAACAAACGGGAACAATCCATACTGTCGAAATAGTCCCAGGATGGACTTCATCCAGTGATTGAAAACTGGTTGGGACAGATGGCACGCTGGCAAACATTGTCGGAATAGCAGAAGGGGCTTCCGCTGTTGCTGTGTCGAGTGACACAGTCCTTGATGTTGACGGTTGTTCATACATGCTAAGTCTATCCAAAATATTCCTCAGCAATTCTTCAGGAACTTCCTAGGGTGGGTGAATATTTTCCAATGAAGAAGGATATAGGGCGATCCCTGCTCCAAGTTGTGTTGGAGTGCTAGACGGAGGATCTTCCACAATCTCTTCTATGGAAATCAATCCAGGGGGAAGAGGTAGACCGTCAGGTCCGTAAAATATTTCTGGTGCCGAAGAAGATGTAAGTCCTGCAGCAACAGACGGTTGGGGAGTAACACCTTTTGAATCGGTTGTAGATAGAACCAGTTCAGGAATAGAAGTGTTAACCGTCACACTAGGATCAGTTGTAATGTCCTGTTTCTGTTGCGGAATTTCTTCCGTAGAGGCAGGGATTCCAGAAATGTTCGGAGTAACCGGAGTCTCTGAGGATGTTGGAGTGCTTGCTCCAACCAACCTAGGGGACTTTGACTTGGTTAAATGAGTTCGCTTTGTCCGGAATGGCTTCGCTTCCAGAGTCAACGATGGTTGAATTGTAAGTCTCCGCGAACGACGGGGTTTTGATTGAATTTTTTCCACGATTGCAGATTACTTGATCAACTCAAAATAAAAGGGGAAAATGTTTTTCAAATTAAATGAATTTTAGACTTTTTGACACAACTTGTTTTTTCAATTTTAAAGAGTCGAGAAAAAACAAAAGATGACTCTAGTCGCCTTCAATTTTTATTGAGCTTGAAGTGACAAGCGCTCAGAGGACCTTTTCCGTTAAGGGTCTGAAAAGGAGCAAAATGGACTCTCTGGAGATCTAGGCAGAGAGGTACCAAACCAATCGTAAAACTGCAGAATACTTTTTACGGTACGACAGTCAGTCTTCCCGAATGCTGTGTTCGGTGCATTACGATCGATAGGGCAGCAGACACGACTTCCTAAGGATAAAGGATGCAACCTCTAATGGTCTCCCAATATATACGCGACGATACGTGGGAGCACGAGTCTGTACTGGAACTTATTGTCTCAGAGTGGAGGAATCACCCAACCAGCACTGAAAGCAACAGTTACCAGGCTTTACGACGTCGGAATACTTCTCTAGCCTAGACCTCTAGATGTTGCGTTAAGTTCCAAAGCATTGTTAGATTCGTTGAGATTTATTTTAAGTTGATCTTGCTTAGCAGTTTGCCTTTCAGGTTCACCACGTGATGTATGTATAATTCCTAAATGCAGTCTAAGATGATATATAGATGTTTTATCTTCTTTCAGCAATGAAAATCCTAGCTACTAAGGGGAAGAAAGTCAAGCATCTTTTCTTCACAGAGCACAGAGCACACGCTAATATGCACAGTCCTAAATAAAGCCAAGCATTCAAGATGAAAATGCACATGCATGTATTGGTTTTCAGTTCCCTTAATGTGTAAATGACACTAAGAAAACTATGTGCAAAATTGAAATACTTTTAAAACGACTGTACTCAACAAAATTCTTTTTCAAAACGAAGTGAAAACAAGAGAGACACTTTGCGATTTTGAAATGGAAATTGCTTTTCGACACTTTAAAACTACTAAATCAAGTATTATGCAATGATAATCATATAATCAACTATCTAAAACAATGTGATTGCTTTCTAAAACTGAAAACGACAGCTACGACACTTTCAGATCTATAGACGACAGTTTGACTATGTTACTTTTTGCAAAAGAGAAGTAAAACGACGCACAATACATAAAAAAACGTTTATATATCTTTGCACTAAGGAGGCGGAATAATGAAAGAGAAGGGAGTATTCACAGAAGCACACTGATTAAAGACAACAAAAACTCTTGAATAAGACTGAAAACAATGAGAAAAATCCACAGTCGGAGGATAAAATCAGTCCTCCCTGACCATCGCACCTGTTACATAGTGAACTCAGTATGCAGCGCAGTTACTCCATTCGGGGAGTGTGATGCATACAGGCTGCCTTGAAGGCAGGGTGCGATGGTTACAGTGCGAGACTCTGAATGAGACTTCACTCAAAGTTTGCAATTTAGTTCAGGTGGTTAAGCTGAATAAGTACAGATCAATGTTTGTAAAAACACAGGGGTGATTTAAGAGGTTACTAAAGCCACTACTTAGGGCAATTAGATTGCTTGCAGATCTATTATTTAATTTATAAACAAAAGCCCGGAGATTGACTGAAGCAGCATTGGTCTACTTTTCATTTGTATGACAAATTCAGTTCGAAGGCTAGTTGGCTTGACTTTAGGATCTGTCTGTATGTTTATAAAAGAAACAAGGATAGATAGGCTAACAAGTAATCTAGTCGCTCCCCAGTGGAGTCACCATTTTGTTATACGGGAATAGTGTCCAGATGGATGCTGCTATTCCCACTAAGATGTGTGGCTATCTTAGAAACAAACAATCAAAGTCTATTGTTGATTCCTTTTATGAAAATAGATGAAAGGAGAACCAAGAGGGCCAACCTGAGTCTTGCGCTCGATTCCCTCTCCTTCTTGATAGAGTTTTGCTGCTTGCTCTTTGTCTGCTCAGCTTCAAAAGGACCTGTAGAATCACAAAAACATACTACTATGCAAGAAACAAGGATCTAAATTCACAAATAATGTAGGATCAGATGTAAATTAACCATATACAAGCATATATAAACAAGTACACCAGGATATGGAAGGAAACAAGAATAGCTTTATTCAGATAAAAGTAGCAAGAGGATTACAACCATGAGCAGTTCTGACCTAGCATCATCCTCTAGCTAAGAAGCCCTTCTTTCACCTCAAGCAAAGAAAAATCACCCAACACTGTGAATGTATACAAGAATATTGACAACACTTCTCTATAGATTACAAAATTTCAGCCCCTGGATCTCTATGATGAGGGATCCATATATAGATGATTACAGAGAGGTGAGTCATTTTTTGGGATATTTATTAATGTCTTCTCTCTGATAGTTCCTGCTTCCACTTGGAGAACGAAGATCTCTTACTCATCCCTGGTCGAAAATGGAGTGGCAAGTGTCAGAGGGGAAGATTCTGGAAGATTCCATGATCTTCCACCTCGCATTTTGGTCCCTGCCATTTGTCCATTCTCGACCATCGCACCCTATAGATGAGCAAAACAATATGCATCACACCCTGTACATTGGGAAGGTGATATGCATCGCACCCCCTGCATGGAGCTTTCAGTATGGTCTAGTTTTGACCATTTATGAGCAGTTTTCAGTGGAGAACTTCTGCGAGATGATGTAATCAATTGACCTTGTTCCTTTAGGTAGTGAAGCAACCCTTTTAGGGACTTAAGAGCCCTCAGTTTATGGACATTTGTGATTGGGTTTGAAGTGCCCAAAAATGTCTATAACAATATCCAATAGCACTGCTAGCTCGATATCCATCCTATGATGAATCATGCTCTTGATCATCATTCCTCCAAATCTGCAAGGAAACTTAAGTTAGTAAGTCGCTTTAGGAAATAATCCCCTACGAATACGCTTCATTGATTAACAATTCACAAAGACATGACAATAGGTGTACCTTTACTGTTTAGAATACAAATCGACCAACAAGGACATGAAATGAGTACAGGAAAGTGATAAAAATGTGGGTAAAAAGTGGGAAAATTTAGCAACCAACATGCCTTACCTCAAGGAGGAGAAGGCCAAGATTCATAGATTCATCAGTGGGTTGCCAATAACATTAAATGATAGGATTGAGTTTGATGAGCCTAGATCACTGGAGGAGGCCATTCGAAAGCTAAAGCATTGTTATGAGCAATCAAAGCACAGATATGAGACTAAACCAGACTGGAAAGGGAATAATAAGAATAAAGGGAAATGGGACAAGAAACGAGCAAGGCCTCAGGACACAAGTAACAAAGAGAATACAACGCCGCACAAGAAGTTCAATGAATATGACAGAGGATAGGAATTTCGGTTTTAGCAGAACAAGGGTGATGATAAGAAGCCCGTATGGTGTTGGACTTGTGGAAAAGATCATTGTTAGAGAGATTGTCCACAACATCAAGGTGGTAGATCGCAGATTTACAGTTCCTAGGAGGTGCAAATGATTGGGGCTGTTGGATAGAGTGTCCCTCAGATCTATGCAACATTGGATAGCAAGAAGGCAGATCTCCAGGTGTCAATTATCGAGATAGATGGTAAGATTTGTGATCAAGTTATTTCTATTTTGATTGATCCTGGATCTAATTATAGTTATGTTAATCATTGGTTGACCTGGTGGATAAGTGTGGTTTGAATAAAGAAGTGCATGCAAAGTCTTGGTTAGTGCAGTTGGCTACAGGTATAAAGAAGTGAGTTCATCATTGGGTAAGAGCTTGTGCATTTGAGTTGAATAGTATGCCTACCTCAACACATTTGAATGTATTGTCATCGGGATCATATAATATGTTGTTGGCATGGACTAGTTGTATCTTCATAGGACCAAGGTGGATTGTTATTACAAATCCATTGAATGTTTAGATGATAATGGAGAACAGAGGGTCTTATAGGGTAACAAGAAGGAAACATCAGTTAGGATGGTGACAACTATGCAGGAAAAGCGTAGTCACAGGAAAGGGTGTGTGTTATTTGGGGTACATATTTCTAGTGATAAAGGTAAGGAAGTTAAGGATGCAGATGTTTTGAGTAGGTACCCAACTTTAAAATAGTTTCAGGATGTATTTCCCGCAGAGATTTCATAGTTTTCTCCTCACAAGAAAGTGGATTTTTCCATTGAGTTGGTACTAGGGGCAGCACCAACATCAAAAGCACCATAGAGGATGAGCAATCTAGAGTTGGTAGAGCTGAATTTGCAGTTGGAGGAAATGCTTAACAAGGGATACATTAGGCCAAATGTATCACCATGGGGCGCACCAATATTGTTTGTAAAGAAGAAGGATGCAACTTTCAGGTTGTGCATTGAATATAGGCAATTGAACAAGGTGTCAATCAAGAACAAGTATCCATTGTCAAGGATTGATGGTTTGTTTAATCAGTTGAAGGGAGAAACAATGTTCTCGAAGATTGATTTGAGATCTAGATATCATCAGATACGCATCAAGGAAAATGATATTTACAAGACAATTTTCCAAACCAGGTACAAGTATTATGAGTTTGTTGTAGTTCCTTTCAGTTTGACTAATGCTCTAGCTACTTTTATATTCTAAAAATGAAGAATAACATGCTGAACACTTAACAACAATATTGAGATTGCTAAGAGAGAATTAGTTGTATTCTAAACTTAGAAAATGTAGTTTCTTTCAGACAAAGGTACATTACTTGGGACACGTGGTTTCCAAGGAAGGCGTAGCAATAAATCCTGAGAAGATAAGGGCTATCATGGAGTGGGTAGCTCCTAGGAATACAGATGAGGCATGATCATTTATGGGGTTAACAGGTTATTACATGAGGTTCATCAAGAACTTCTCATAGATTGCATATCCCGTCACATCATTACAAAGGAAAGGTAAGAAGTTTGAATGGGCAAAGTGTTACACTGAAATTTGTCACCATGACTATCTGCAGTTAATATGGCTCCATCAATAGTCATATTATCCTCCTTGTCAAGCCTAATACCTCTACTCTTCATGTCAAACTTCAAAAAGAGAGAAAGTCACTAAAAAACATGTTTATCTCTGGGTACGCAGGTTCTCTCTACCTTGCCTGCGTGTACGCATCCCAAACTCATTGTACCTGCGTACTTGTACGCTCTGTAAGTCAAGGGATGGGTGTGTACCCCTGTAAAGGTCAAAAGGCGCGAGTTTCATCTTAAAAAAGTTACTTGTGGTCACTTCTAGAGCCTTCTAGAAGAGTGTTTGACGTGTATTGAGCGCCTCCAGATGGTTCATGCATCCCTATTATAGAGGAACTTATCCCATCAAGAGAGGAGCTACCCCATCCAAAAGAGGGAGTATCCCATTGATGTTGGACCTGAATAACTTCCTCTAGAACACTATAAGTACAGGCATTGGGCCAAAGAAGGGGAGCTTGAAAGCTGAACATTCCAAAGGGTAGATGCTGCTGGAATTAGGACTTCCATTTTAAGCTTGTGAGGAGAGATTACCATCCTTTCTTGTTTCATTTGGAAGTGGGTGAGCTTGTCAAAGTAGAGGAAAACTCTTGCTGGACCCTGGGAGGAACTTGCACAACACCAAGGCTCAGGTTGTAATGGTTCTTTTTTGTTTCCTTTAATACAAATAAGTCCATT
>APFE030952757.1:0-11461 GCA_000404065.3 Pinus taeda | reverse complement strand
AACTTGATTTGTGTTTATATAATTAGAGCTTAGATATATATCATTAGAGTTTGGATATATAATTCTTTCACATAGATTTGACACAATCTTATGATTAAGTATTAGTGTTATACAATTATACTTTGGGTATATATTTCATCATTGGGGTTTACACAATTAGATTTTGAATATACATTTGATTTGTGTCCATGATTTTTGGATCCATGATTCTTTTACAAACAATTTAGACAATTTTTTGTGGAAGGCATTTTAATCAAATGGTTATTACTTGTTTGTGGTTCTTCTAACTTGTCATCAATACCTTTTTTAAGTGATTGTACATTACAACATATTAATCATGATATGCATGCTTTAATATTTGATTTCTTAATTTTTCTTATTTGATCAATTTTTTTTATATATTTCCTATCCCATTATCTTTAAGATTACAACTCATAGAGCTAAGCAAATCCAATTCCTCTACAATCTTCAAATTTATAATACCTTCAAGTTTAGTTATATGCAATGTATTGCAATAAATGAAAGGCATATCTCAGTAAGTAGCTTGGCCTTTGCCCAATTGATTAATCTAAGACCATTTATTTCCTTCAAGATACCATGGAGAACACAAATTACACTTCAAATAAGAAACTACTATGATAGTATTGAATTAGATGTTTCTTCAAGATGTATTTATATGTTCATGTCTTAAGAGGATGATAAGGGGTTTCATCTCAGTCCTCCTTTGTTTTGTATCATCATTCATCATAGACCTTTTATTATGTTGACACCTAATCTTTGGGATTAGGTAAATCCATGTAAATATTGTAAATAGAAAATAAGGAGAATTAGAAGACGAGGAGACACTAGGAGATGAAACCCAAGAGTCTCTCTCTCCATGTATATATCTATGATCCATCTTAATGCAATAACACAATTTTATTTGAGGAGTTACCTCCTGTCCTGACATGGTATCAGATCCAATACCATTTTTGGCTTCCTTTCTACCTTTGTTCTGCATCTTTTGCAAACTAACGCCTCTGTCATGTCCCTGCAAAATCCCATGCATTGTTGTTGAATGCATTGGTAGAGATTGCATGTCGTATTCTATCCTACTATTGAAAAGGTTGTATTTTTGCATTGAGGCATTGATTTGCAACCTAGTGTGAAGAATGGTGCGCCTTCCTAGAGGTGTTGTGTTTAATGGTGTGATTGTAGTTCAAATTATGTGGTGTATAGCATGTGGTAGGTCTTTTAAGAACTTGAAAAGTTTGATGATTGATGAATGTCGTATATGCGGAAAATATTTGATTAAGTGCAAAAAAGTTATAGTTAATTGAATGAGGAAAATATTTTGAAGTTGGTGGTAGTATTGTGTCTATGTGGAACTTTTTTATAAAAAAACTCGTGTGGTATTCTTATCCCCTCATCTCCAAGTGAAGCTTACACCGATCCTTTGTCCCTCTACCAGAACCTAGTTGAATGCATTAAATCCATGAAACCTGCAATAGCCAATCCATTAAAAAATTGGTCTCTGCTTTGTTTAAATTGTATGTAGGAGCGTTTGGAAGGCCTGTGTTCATTTCCTTGCGCAAATCTGCTTGACCAAAGATAAGATTCCTTCAGTTGGGACCCAATCGTTTATGCAAACAAGCTTGCATCCACCAACCCATGATATGATTCGTTGCATTTGATATACATCGTGTTGAATTTGACTTAATATTTCAAGCCAATTTTCCCTTCGTCCTGTCACAGCAAGCATCAAGTTTCTTGGCAATTTCCCCTTCGTCATGTCACAGCATTATTGACCATTGCCATCTATCAGTTCCCGTAGGCATAAAGTGTTTGTAAGGCCTGCGTTCAATTCCTTGGCGCAAATCTGCTTGGACCCAATCGTTTATGCAAACCAGCTTGCATCCACCCACCCATGATATGATTCTTTGTGATGAGACGTTAAGTCTCCGACCAAAACAGGTGGCATCCACCGACATAAAAAGCAAGCGAGTGGGAGACTGGGAGTGGACTTCCATGAGTTCTGTGCGAAAATCTGCTTTACCAAAGATGTGATTTCTTCAGTTGGACCGGGACCCAATCGTTTATGCAAACCAGCTTGCATCCACCAACCAAGTGGCGATATATATTGAAGTTATATCGTAATCTGAACGGTGGAATTTAGAAGCATGAAGTTTCGGGCCAATTTTCCTTTCAATTTCGTCGCAGCAAGCATCAAGTTTCCTGCCAATTTCCCCTTTGTCGGTGTCACATCATTATTGACCATTGCCAGCTATCAGTTCCTGTACGCATAAAGCGTTTGGAAGGCCTGCGTTCATTTCCTTGCCTTGACCAAAGATAAGATTCCTTCAGTTGGGACCCAATCGTTTATGCAAACCAGCTTGCATCCAGCAACCCATGATATGATTCTTTGTGATGAGACGTTAAGTCTCCGACCAAAACAGGTGGCATCGACCGACATAAAAAGCAAGTGCGTGGTAATTTCGTGGTGTACCCATTCCGCATTTTACGCGTTTCCCTGTCGACCAAATGCTTTGGATAGACCATTCATCCTTTTTGACTGTGACGAGATATTTTGTGTTCGATTCACTATCCACCACAGTTGGCGGTTGATGTTATCCCATTCTCTTAGTGGAAACCATTGGCATAGCCGGACTTAAATTTTCTATTTCCATAGACAACACTAGCCATGGATTTCAAATAAATGTTAAGACAACTTCACATCCTTCACTGCTTTAATCAATCATTAAATTGTTAATTTTTTTTTACCTTATGGTCTTACCACCATAATTGTCAGATAAATTTCATTTCCAATATTTATAAAAAATAAAATAAAAAAATTATTACATATACATCGTGTTGAATTTGATTTAATATATATATATATATTATTTAAGTTTAGATATACTATTATTTTTAGATTTGATATAATTTTATGATATATAATTATAATTTGGATATATTTTAATAATTGGTATTTATATGACTAACACAATCACATTAATAAATATGGTTGATATATTATAAATATATATGGAGAAGTTTCGTAAAAAGGTATGGGGAAAAGAGTTGGGTAGAAAGAAGAAATATTACATTGAGGAATTCAACCCTACGTGTGATTTACAAGAAAAAGAGTTTATTGGAGCTAGCATTTTGTGGAGGGCAAAGGTTCTTGCTCAATTAAGGACCAACTCACTGAGGTTGTGGAATCGGAAAAACATTTCATTTTGGAATGTGATGCATTCAAAGATATTAGAGAAAATTATGATAACATGCTTGGCATTGTCTTTTTAGCGAGGGGATTGTTGGAAGGTTGGGTCAGCGCATCATCAATTTGAATCGGAAAAGGATTGAATTGTAAAAAGCGAAAAACAAGGATCTAATGGTCTCATAGACTATTTTTAGTCTCATGGACCTTAAAATATCATTTCATTTTATATTAATTACATCCACCATCATCAATTTGAATCGGAAAAGGATTGAATTGTAAAAAGTGAAAAACAAGGATCTAATGGTCTCATAGACTATCTTTAGCCTCATGGACCTTAAAATATCATTTCATTTTATATTAATTACATCCACAACTGCATTATTAAGTTTGGTTGATATATGCAAATAAGTGTATATCATATCACATTAATAGTTATTAGATGTATGGTAAGGATTTAACATTAATACGAATTATTATATAATTATAATAATTATATAAGTAATAATTAGGTTTTATAATATTAAAATATTGAATTTTAATATTAAAGTTTTAGTAATGAGTTTAGTATTAAGGTTTTAGTATAGGGTTTTAATATAAGTAAGTATAAGTTAAGTGTTCAACTAAGTGAGTAAGTTTTCAATTAACATTGAAACGTAATATTATAAACCTTATATATTAATATTATAATCCTGTTGATGGTGTTGGACCTGCCAACATGTGAAGGGATCTCCTGGGTAAGAAGTCTCAACTAGGCCTCAAAACGTTTGGAGTAGGAGTCCTAGCAGTGGGTAGTACGGTATTGCCTTGACTAAGGTTGCGCACAAAGGTAAGTAAGATGTCCTTGTTCGAAGCAAGGGGTGTGACCTTGCAGCAAGTCAAGGAATGTGCATGAAAGGATCTAACACACAGAAGGGGAGAAGAGTGCGCCCCTTAGAAGCATGTGATAGCACGCAGCTTGAAAGGGAACACACGATCTCAAAGACATCCCAATATGGAAAGCAGGATAGCCGACAATCCAAAGTGATGAGTTATACCAACAAGATGCTTCGATAAGATTCATATAAACACATACGAAATAGTCCATACATACATGCGTAAATTACAAGTACATACATCATTAGAGTAACCAGGATAGCTGAACTACAATAACAATATATGCATGAAACGCGTTGGCTCTGTTATATTAAAGGAGTGAAAAATTCAATCATACATACAACCATGACAACCACTAGCCCCAATAGTGGAACATTACAATCATTGATGTCTGCTCCTCCAAAGAGATGTACTCGCTTTGCACTGTGCAGAAACCAAGGCTCGTTACAATACACTCCAAGCTTTCTCTAAGTTATATCTATTAGAAGCTTAGTTCTCAAAATCCCGTACAATGAGTTATGAGGTTCTATATATAGCAAAGGGTGGGGTGACCCTTCACATTCCCCTTTGTGACTCTTAGCCTACCCTCATGACTCTTCAACTTACACATGACTGTTTACATTATACTATTGACACTTGGTCTTTCACTTTACAACATGTTTACAATACAATCTGCACATGTACCCATGTGAGACAAAAATGGCCTTGAGTAAGCCATGCAAAACATCACTAAGACTCACACAGCTGTGGGAATATTAACTCGTCGACATCCTCTTGGTGATCGATGGTGGCGAACTGATGCCAAGTTTGGTAGTTTGTTATGGTGTCCGTGTACTTTGTGGTGACATCCTTCTAAAAGTGAACTCTTGCCTCTGTTGCATCCGGGTACACTGATTTGGCACCTCTCTCGAACTCGTCATATAGCATGCGCATCATGGCCTTGAGTGCAACCAGACTAGCAACATACTGGTGCATTTTGTCCGCGCTCATATGCAAATTTGCATTGGTGGCTATGCACATCAACTGCTTGAAGTACATGTCCATCTCTAGTCGGGCTTGCTTCTTTGCTTTCACCTTGGTGAGTGTGTCAATGGATGGGATCACATGGGTGCGCACAATGACATCCATGCTCCTGAAAACACATGCATGTGAACCCTGTAAGTTGGTGATGAGCTATGGGAGTTCCTCATTGTTTCGCATCTGACTCTAGATGTGTGCCTTCAACTCCACTGCCTTTGGCTTCATCATCTTTGGCCAAGTACAATAGAGCTTCATTATACCTCATTGTCCATATCTCCATGTGATCGAAAACAGTGTGTATGTCTATCAAGATGCGTGCTCTCCTAGCACAGTGCTGCTACCAACCGTTAAGATGGAAAACTGACTTATGCACAGTGACGATCTTGAAGTACAACTTCCGCATGATTGTCTTAAGAAACGATACGTCATCAAGTATTTCTTTCTTCAACTTTTCTTTGGCAGATGTTGTAGCTTGCTTTTCTTTCTTCTTGGCTGCTTGCAACTCCTTAGCCATGTGTTCGTTCTCAACTATCAAGAATCTCACACTTGAGTTGGTGGCTTTGGCATATGTCTTTGTAGCATCAGCCAATGCAACTGGATATTTGCGCACATTAGACACGATCACTCATTCTTGAAAATGCACAGGAGATACATGGGCATTCGAAGTGGGCACTTTGCTTGACTGTGTAACTATGTGTTGTGACTCTTCGAATGATATGTTGTGCATGTATGCTTCCAGATTGTCCTCGAGGATTTTAGTGTCTCCTTGATCACTTGGGACTTGCTCTGCTCCTGTATCTGGTGAAGCCAGTGGAGCGACCTCTTGGTCCTTGGGCATGAGGTCCGTATCCTAATATTGCTATGGCTGAACCACATCCGTGTCCATCTATTCCAACATATGTTCAATATCCTAAACAAAGTCTTGCTCCTGCGACTGCTCACCCTATTTTCTATCTGCTAGTTGTTTTGATGAATGAATACCATGTGTTGGCTCAGTTTCATCAATGTGTGCATGTTGCACCTCTTGTTGTTCCTGTTCCTATTGCACTTCCTTCTCTCTTCTACACAGCTCTTGTTCTTCCCTTAGCTTTTGCTTCAACTCCTGCAACTTCTTCCCTGACTCCTCCAATTTTTTCTTCTCCCTCTATCCAACTCATCATATATCATGTGCATCATTGTCTTGAGTGCAACCAGATCAATGACATACTGGTGCATAGTGTCTGTGCTCATCTACAAATCTGCGCTGGTGGCTATGTGCATCAACTGCTCGAAGTACATGTTCAGCTCCAGTCGGACTTGATTCTTCGCTTTTGCCTCGGCGAGTGTGTCAATGGATGGGATCACATGGGTGCACACAATGACATCCATGCTCCTGAACACTCGTGCTTGTGAGCCTATAAGCTAGTGATGAGCTGTGGGAGTTCCTCATAGTCTCGTATCTGACTCTAGATACACGCCTTCAACTCCACTGCATTTGGCTTCATCATATTTGGCAAGAACAATGGGGCTCCCTTGCACCTCATTTTCCATATATGCATGTGATTAACAACAGTGTGTATGTCTGTCAAGATGCGTGCTCTCCTAGCACAACGCTGCTACTAACCATTAAGATGGACAACTGACTTATGCAAGGTGACGAACTTGAAGTACAACTTCCGCATGATTGTCACGAGAGACAATACGCCATCAAGTATTGCTTTCTTCAACTCTACTTTGGCGAATGTTGTAGCTTGCTTTTATTTATTCTTGGCTGCTTTCAACTCCCTAGCCATGCACTCATTCTCAGCTATCAAGAATCTCACAATTCAACTAATGGCTTTGGCATATGCCTTTGTAGCATCAGCCAATGCATATGGATGTTTGTGCACATCAGACACGATCACTCATTCATGAAAATGCACAGGAGATACATGGACATCTAGAGTGAGCACTCTGCGCGACTGCACAACTCTGTGTTGTGACTCGTCGAAGGATATTTTGTGCACATCTACTTACGAATTGTCCTCAAGGATTACAGTGTCTCCTTGATCACTTAGGACTTTCTCTACTCCCGGATCTAGTGAAGTTGGTGGATTGACCTCTTGGTCCTTGGGCATGAGGTCCATATCCTGATCTTGCTCTGGTTGAACCACATCCGTGTCCATTTGCTCCAACATCTGTTCAATCTCCTAAACAAAGTCCTGCTCCTATGACTGCTCACCCTGTTTACTATCTGTTAGCTGTTCTGATGAATGAATAACCTGTGTTGGCGCAGTTTCATCAATGTGTGCATGTTGCGCCTCCTGTTGTTCTTGTTCCTATTGTGCTTCCTTCTTTCTTCTACGCAACTCTTGTTCTTCCCTTAGTTGTTTCTTCAACTCCTATAACTTCCTCTCTGCTTCCTCCAATTTTTTCTTCTCCCTCTGTCTTTGTGCAATCCTTCTGTTGAACTGTCACATCTTTGCCTCAATCTCCAAAGTTTCTCTTAATACAAGTGGATATGATTTGAACTTGCAGCTTTGCTCTGCCTCTGCACTGTCAGTAACCTTTCTCTTGCCTTTGTCATGCACAATTCTAATGCCCTCTGTTGTTGCTAATGTTGCTACCCTCTGAGATGTTACTGCCTTGTGCACTGCTAACCATTCTACAACCACTCTGACTGGTTCATTGAGCCTTGAGGAGTTATAGCAATATCTCCACAGGTCTCCCTTAGGCTAATGGCATGCCCCATGGATCCATGGACGATACACTCTCGCACAATACTCTTCCACTAAGCGATGCGAGTCATATGGATTGAAACTTATGGTGTCAAAGGTGAACTTCCTAAATTCCTTCGTCTCGGCCTTAGTATGGTTGAGATTCTAGTTCTCATACAACCTGATCTGCAAATGAAGAGCGGGCCAAGATGTCTTCTTCTTCATGTGAAATTTCGTTGACAACCCTCTCAAGATGTGGTATGCAACCTCTTGCATGGCCAACTTGTCCATGGAAAACTCCAGTGAAACATGTGGAACCTTCTTTGCGATGTACATCCAGATGAAGGTGCTAAGGGGTGAGGCATACCAATCTGTTATGTTAACCAATGCCTCGATTGTTGCTTGTGACATGTAAGGCGGATCTTGCTCAAATATCATCCTATACACTGGAGTGACAAAGTGGTCTGGTAGCTATAATATAACTCCACGGAATCTGCACTCAGAGAACAACTTGCAATAGGTGTGCACAGAGGTTTCTGAAGGTATCCATGCCCAACCCAAGCCAGGGAATTGCTAACGGGCATCAAGAACGTAGCCGAACATGAATAGCTTTTCTTGTTGACACTTGGGTGGATTCCAGGCATCTATTACTTTCCCCTTTAGTTGGAGAGCCAACATATCAGACCAATTGAAAGGTCTTCCTTCATTCACCAGTTGATCCAACACAATCACCCAAATTTGTGGGAAGGTCTCTGTACTTTCTTGGTTGTATAAGCGACATGCGAAGATGACCAAGAACTAATAAGCCTTCCATAGTATATTTGTCTTGTAGACCTAGTTGGGTGTTGTCCTAAACTTAGATGGCTATCTCACCCAACTCTTCAAGATGTCTCTTGAGTTTGCATTGTTGTTGGGATTGGTGAAGGGTGCATCCATTGTGTTCACCGACTTCGGCAAATGATACATCTCCTGAAAGTTCTCTTCCCTGAAGATAGCAAGTTTTTTTCCTCTGGCACTGCTCAACACCATTGCCTCAGGATTAGTTTGCGATACAATCGAATGGATCATGTCTGCGCATGGAAATGTGGGATACCTGCATGCAACCAAATATAAGCCAGACTTGTGTATATTGACATAGACTCTGTGGTCCTCCATATTCTCCTCAAAGGTGCCTGAAAATATGTCATTGATGTCCTGCCATTTGATCTTGATCTCCTTGTCTATGAAAAACTTAGTGTCTTCGTAGATGGGCAAGCTCATATACACTTGATCGACCACATCTCTAGTTGTGCTCTCAACGATGTCGTTTGACCCTTCTCTCTTGGAAGCCATTGTACCTATATTGCTGAGAGACTGATGAACACTTGTGATCCCTGGAGACGGAGAAACACTCATGGCAAGAAAACTATCATGAAAACCAAAAGCAACTTGAAGGCTAACATGCAACACACCTGGGTGATTGAATGGAAAATTTGCACAATTTTCTCTAAGAGGATGGGAGAATGACTACTAGAACTGCATAGAGCATAGTCCTGGCTGTTAGTAAGCTAACTGACTTCTAAAACTACGAAGAGCACAATCCAACTTGGCCTACTAATGACTGGAACTGTGCAATGCTCAGTTTCAGTCAGCATGACTACAACCCGGGAAAATTGCATTGCGTAATTATGGGGGCAAACTGAGGCACTACCTCTCAGAATTTTGTAGAGCACATCCTAGGAGGCCAATGCAAGGCAGGCTCTGCATAATTTCTAGGAGCAAGGCAAGGCCTTCCATCCTAGAAATGCACAGTGCAAGTCAGGTAAGGAAAGAACCCGGCCAAGGCAGCTCAGACCTACCGACGGGCGATTGAAAATAGTAAGGACTGAATGCATGACTGAAGTTGGGTGCAGGAATGAGTGAATGAACATGCATGCAATCAGTGAGTGCAGGATTCAATAAAATGAGAAAAAAATGAGGTGTGTGAAGCGAGTCACCACAACTACGACCATAAGTGCATAAACAATGTTATGCATGTGACAGCAAAAAAATGCAATGAAAAACTTGAAACAATGCTTCTACAAACTAACATGCATTAAAATGATAGCAGAAATTCAACAAAACCAGGCAAACAACACTCACACAAACCGAAATACAAAAAGTGACAGAAAATCAGCAAAAGACATGAAAAGTTGACTAACCTGGAAAAATGTGAAATAAGTGTGTCGAAGGTTCCTAAATGCATTGGGAATGCCAGAGCTCAAAGATCGAAGTGAAGAATGAGTTTTAAAGCATCAAATAAATATTTTTTACAAGATCGAGGCTTATGACATGCATGCCATAATTCTAGGAAAAAACGACACTTGGCGGGAGGTTTCTAAAACAACTTTTGCTTGTAACCCCAGCGGCTAAAAATAGATCCCTAAAATCTATGGATGCTTTTTTCTTTTTTAGGAAAAATCTACCCACGTATGCAAGGCAAGTGTTATAACCGTATTTTCCACTCCATTATAGTGAGAGAAACCCAATATCAACTTACCTCGATTGTTTGGCTTAAATTCATCCCCTTTTCACCTTTTCTTTTACTTATGTGAGATTTATCCCATGTTAAAAGGGTTAAATTACATAATTAAGCAATTTCTCATAATTATTTTGCCAAAATATTATAATTGTGTATAATATTTATTTCATAATTGAGATAATTGAGAAAAAACTCATAATCATGCAGAAGGTTTCTAGAGTTTGTCATTCCCAAGGAGATCAAATTGACCCACTTGTGTATGAGTTGGCTAGGGGCCCATTATTGTAGAAGTTTTCTAACTTCTCAATCCCCTAGGTGTCTAGATACATTATCCTGGAGGATGGAATAAGCCTTTAGAATCTCACCCAGAGGGAATAGGGGGAGGACTAAAAATGACAGTGCAAGAGCTCTGCCGCCTTGGGAGAGGAGGCCATACTGCAAGTTGGAGGAGAGGATTTTCTTTGTAATGATGGTATATGTTTTATGTAGTTCCATTTATATGGTTAATAAAAATTTGTGTTCCCTTCCTTACATGAATTTGTGTTCAGTATATTATATGATAGTATCTATTGCTTTCGATCTAACAATCTTCCGAAGAAGATCAACTGTTTTCCTTGTTTAGTTGTGTTTGTGTGCATGGATAAATATTCCGTGCATACATGTTGGATCGCTCAAGTGGAGTACAAGATCTGCATCGAACTCAAAACCCTTCCTCGACATGCGAGGATTCCAGGTCTTATCTATAACATAGATCTGCCTGCTTGTTGCATGCATGACCATTTGGATTGAGGGGCCATTATTAGATCACATGAGCCATTATATTTGTTGTTTGGTGATTTTAATCGGGCATGAGATCACGGAGCAATACCTCCTTGCAGATCTAGCTGCAACAAAACTGGTGCTTTCAATGAGAGCATTTTTAATTTTCCTTCTTTGTTTGAGATCTCCTCTTCTTCTTTATGTTTTTTGGTTTTCTCTTGTTCCCATTGAGTTCTCTATAATCTTTTGGATCCATTTTGATCTCCTTTCATTTTACTTGCTTCAGATCTAAGCTGATCTTAGATCTAGAGTTTTATTTTTGTTTTTTTTATATGAGGGAAAATAGATCCAAGAATTGAAATCAAATTCTTGAATTTTCTGTATATAATTTTATTTAAATAACCATAGATCTGAATTCCTCTTAGATTTTTA
>APFE030952756.1:346555-365930 GCA_000404065.3 Pinus taeda | reverse complement strand
TTGGTAGCACAAATCATAATCACTAGTGCCACGCAAATACCTGAAAACCCGCTTCACTGCTGTCCAGTGCTCCTTCCCTGGTTTTGACATAAACCTGCTCAATACTCCCACTGCATGTGCAATGTCTGGTCTAGTACAGACCATTGCGTACATCAAGCTACCGACTGCACTTGCATATGGAACACGGGACATGTCCTCTTCCTCTTCTTGTGTCTTGGGACACTGTTCAACAGATAACCTCACACCTACAGGAATAGGAACCTTCACTCGTTTACTATCCTGCATATTAAACCTCTGCAATATCGTCTCGACATACTTCCTCTGGTTTAACCAGAGTTTCCTCTTTGCCCAATCTCTTTTAATTTCCATGCCCAAAATATAGTTTGCAGCACCGAGATCTTTCATGTCGAATTTGGAGGACAATTGGGTCTTCAAATCCTGGATAATTGCTTTGTCATTTCCAACCAACAACATATCATCCACATACAAGACCAGATAAATAACACGGTCACCAATTAATTTAAAATACACACAATGATCTGCTTTGCTTCTGGTGAAGCCAAGTCCCCGTATAAATGTATCAAATTTCTGATACCACATCCTTGGTGACTGTTTTAACCCATACAGAGACTTCTTTAACTTGCATACTAGTTCTTTCTTACCCTTCACTGCAAAGCCTTCAGGTTGCTTCGTGTAGATTTCCTCTTCCAAATCCCCGTTGAAAAATGCTCTTTCAATCGATCTATTCTACCTCAAAATCAAAAGCAGCAGCAACAGATAAAAGTAATCTAATAGAAGTTACCTTGGCAACAGGAGAAAAAAATCACCAAAATCAATTCCCGGCACCTGGGAATAACCTTTTGCTACCAACCGAGCTTTGTATTTCTCCACCTTCCCTTCTGCATTTGTCTTCTTCTTGAACACTCATTTGCTGCCAATGGTTTCCTTCCAGCCGACAACTCCACCAGATCCCAAGCCTCATTTTTGTGCAAAGATGCCATTTCATCAACCATGGCCTCTTTCCAGAGTTTTCCATCCTTTGAATCCACTGCTTCCTTCATAGTTCTGGGATCATCATTAGTAACAGACAAAGCAAAATTTGAACAAAAATCAGATGGACTATACCTTTCTGGCTGCTTTCTTTCTCGAACTGATCTTCTCACAACCGGAGTTTGTGGCTCTTCATCTTTTGATTCCTCCTCTACTACAAAGTCTGATTCTTCCTCCTTTAGTTCAAACTCTATCTTCATAGATTCCTTTGGTTGGACTTCATGTTTGATAACATCTTTCACCTCTCTAAACACCACATCTCGACTATACACAACCTTCCGTGTGACTGGGTTCCAAAGCTTATAACCCTTTAAACCATCCTTTACCCAATAAAGATGCACTTTTCAGATTTACTATCCAACTTGGTTCGTTTCTCCTTTGGAACATGTACATATGCATCACATCCAAATACCCTCAGATGTGAAAGAGAGGGTTTCTTACCAGTCCATACTTCTTGTGGAGTCTTATCATTCAACGCTGATGAAGGTGACCTGTTGACCAGGGAACATGTAGTATCCACCGCCTCTGCCCAGAATTCCTGTCCTAACCCGGCACCACTGAGCATGCTTCTTGCCCTTTCCATCAACGTCTTGTTCATTCTTTCTACAGCTCCATTTTGCTGAGGTGTATATGGAGTAGTCTTCTGCCGTGCTATACCACACTTCTTACAAAATTCTTCAAATTCCTTGCTGCAGAATTCTCCACCATTATCTGTCCTCAGTACCTTTATCTTCTTTTCTGTTTGATTTTCCACCAGAGCCTTTATTTTTTAAACCTGTCAAAGACTTCAGATTTCTTCTTAAGGAATATATCCATGTATTCCTTGAGAAGTCATCTATAAATGATACATAGTACACAGACTTACCCAGTGATGGAACTTTCACAGGTCCAAACACATCACTGTGCACAAGCTCTAATATTTGTTTCGTCCTCTTACCACCAGAGGGGAAACTCACCCGATTCTGCGTCCCATATACACAATTTTCACAGAAATCAAAATCCAGAGAGCTATTACTCATACCTTCTACCATACCTTTACCATGAAGTATTCGAAGGCCCTTCTCTCCAATATGTCCAAGCCTTTGATGCCACAGCATGGTCTTCTCTCTAGAGACCACTAAATTTTCTGCTCCATTTTCAGGAACCATAAAACTATTGCACCCATCAACAACAGTGCTAACTTGCAGCTTGTACAGAGTTCCAATCCGAACTCCCCGCATCAATACCAGTGCTCCTCGAACCATCTTGCAGGTATCCTTCTCAAACACTATATTAACACCTGCATCATCCAACTTGCTTACAAAAATCAAATTTCGGGCCAACGCAGGAATATGCAAAACACCCGGAAGGGTTCTAACCCTTCCACCTTGCAACTTCAACTTTACTTTTCCACGACCAATGATTCTAGCCTTCCTATCATCTCCTAAGAAGACATCACCACCATCATATTTCTCATACGCGCAGAACCATCTCTATGGGGAGTGAAGTGAAAGGATGCACCTGAGTCAATTAACCATGCCTCATGATCTACATGTGTACTTGAAGAAGCCAAGTACACATCACCACCTTCATCTGAGGTGGTTTTTGCCTCTGTAGAAGGAGCAAGATCAGATCCCTTTCCTTTATCAGAGCTTTAGATTTAACTCCCTTCTGAAGTGCCCTTCCTTTCCGCATTTCCAGCACACCACCTTTGTAGGTTTTCCTGGAGATTTAGATCTCCCTCTAGATTTAGATCTCCCACTCGATGACTTATTTTTGTTTCTGTTCTGGGACCGTCCTCGTACAGACAAGGCATCACCATTCTGGTTGTCCATATTTTTCCGTCTCATCTCCTCCGTCAGCAAGGCTGAGACTATTTCATCAAACTGCAAAGCAGTTGCATTGCTACCTATTGCAATAACCAGACTATCCCACGAATCTGGTAGAGAACAAAACAAACTGATGCACTTATCTTCATCTGAAATTTTAATATCAACAGATAATAACTGACTTACCACAGCATTAAACACATTCAGATGCTCTGTCATCCGAGTCTCCCATTTCATCCTTAGGTTATACAACTTTTCCGCAGGAATTAGTTTTTATTCCTAGAGACCGTTAAGATTGGTACAAAGTCCCTAACTTGTCCCACAGAGCCGTCGTATGTTAGCTTGCCCCTGATAACATTCACAATACTGAATCTGAGACACACAATCGTATTGTGCTCTTTGCCTTCCGATCCAACTTCTTCCATTCTTCATCGGTCACTCTCGTTGGTTTTAGTACCCGGATCTACCACGATCCACTGATCTTTATCCACCAACAGATCCTCCATCTTGAGTTTCCACAACTCAAAACTCTGACCATTGAACTTCTCAATCTCTATCTTTGCTGCTCGCCATCTTCTTTCATCACCAGAATCGATCTCGTAGATCTCCCACTGAACAGGGTCTACCAAAGGCCCGAGCGAAACCCCTCAGCAACAAAGGCGTCCCCTTGAAGCCAAAACAGCTCTGATACCAAATGTAGGTTTTAACCCCGTACAGAAATTACCTGCATACGAATTCTATATCACAAGAAAAATAAAAATGCGAGAGCATAACCCATAAAACACATATACACAGAGATTTCCCACTGGATCTCAAAACCGAGACTACCAGCTTGATTTTTCATTATATTCCTTTCAACGTTACAATACATTATAACATGCGAAGCATCCAATACCATGGACCGAAAAACCATCGCGTCCAAAACCATGGACCGAAAACCATAGGTAGGTTCGCCCAACCTAATATAGGGTCCAAAAAAAAATTCCCCGAGGCGATGTCCCAGACCCTGTAGAGGGGGGCTACCCACCCCCCTCAAAACCCCTGGACAAGGGGGGTTGTCGCCCCCCCTGTGACCCCCCCACTGCGCAATCGGCGCAAGGAAGGGGGGGCTCCGTCCCCCCTCTAACCCCCCGGTTCACTACATAGGTTAGTCGTGGAAAGAATATAACACACCCCAATAGAAAACTCAAATAGCTTTATTGATAGAAAGAGTAGAAGAGAGGATTACAACCCATTGATCTGAACCAACATCATCCTCCCAGCATGAAAGCCCTTCTTCACCTCATGAAAAGCTTAGATCACCCAACACTATGATGTTCCACAAAGAAACCAACAACACTTCCTTAAAAAATACAAGATTCTAGCCTCTGGATCTCTGAGATGAGGGATCCATATATAGATGTTTGCAGATGGGTGAGTCAGCTTCTGGGATTTTAATTAATGTCCTCTCTCTGATAGTTCTTGGTTCCACTTGGAGATTCATGATCTCTTACTCATCCCTGGGCGAATTCAAAGAGGCAAGTGTCAAATGGGCAGTTTCTAGAATATTCTTTGGGTTTCCACCTAGCCAACTGCTTCTGCCATTTGCCTGCTCTAGCTCATCGCACCCCACAAAAGGGCCTTTTAGTATGCATCGCACTTTTTTCATGTGGCAGGTGAGATGCATCATACCCTTAGCACTGAGCAGTCTGTATGGTCCAGTTTTGACCAGTTCTGAGCAGTTTTTCATGGAGAACTTCTGGGAGATGATGTAATTAGCTGACCTTGCTCCTTTAGGGTATGAAACAACACTTTTAGGGACTTAGAAGCCCTTGGTTTATGTACATATGTGATTTGGGTTGCAGTGCCCAAATACGTCTATAACAATTGCCCCCTAAAGCATGAGGTCGTAAATCTTTTTGATGTCGGGTGAAATGCTTTATCATGAGGACCCGAGGTTTTTCGAACTGGAAGGCGACTTGTAATAAGATACAATACAACACATTATGTTCATAATATTTCCATGATCTAGCTAAGGTGGGCATTCCCCATGCTCAGCTTTATAAATTAATTCTCATGTACATAGGATAGACAATGGTCTGTGTGGCAGACTGATGATTCTAGTAGAGCCATCATCCTTTGGTTTGGATGATTATCTGTGTAGCAATGATGTACATTTGATGTCTTTATTTTCCTAAATATATCGCAGCCTGGATGGATGAAACTATATCAGGGGTCTTCAAAACTCATTCAATCTTCGCCCGAAGTACAAATCGATCCATGTGAAAACATGTTCTGGAGTCGAACATGGAAAGACATCGCTTGATTCCCAGCCAATGATGTAAGCTATTAATAGGTACAAGAGGAATCATCGATAATGATGATGACCCTAAAGGTACGACAGTACAATTCACGTGGTGTGAAAATGGGACTTGGCGTCGAACACCACGCAAAATCTTTCAGTCGAAGGCCATTAGTGTAAACATGTTGTCGGAAGTGAGAAACTTGCCATTGAGGCAGGCAAGCTTCAAAGTACTGAAAGGATTGTTCCTAGGTCGACTTCTTGGATAGTGAGCTAATGTCAACAAGAAGTGACCCATCATAGGAGGGCATTAATGGATCCCACATCTACAACACAGAACGGAGCAAATGATTTTGTGGAGGTGAAAACGATCTGATGATATAAGGTTCAAGGTGGCGGTATTGCAACGGATGAGACACAAGATGGGTTGGTGAATTCTCTGAGCGACTTCTCTTGAACATATTGGCAACAATGAAATGGATTGGTAGCATTAACCCCAAAAATGGATGGTATGGTGGACCAATGGTAATATGACCGGTGAACGGAATAACCCAACCCGACTCAATCATGGTGATGCAGTGAAAGTGTCATGTTCAAGAGCAACTTGCTACCAATAAAGTTTCTTCAAGTTTTCTTCCCAATTTTTCCCTAGTCATTTCTGACCAGTACCTCTTTATTTTTGTCAAGCATGAGGAGGATAACATATGCTTGTTCTATAAGTTTCCCTTAAGGCAAACCCGTCACTATGTTTTAACGAGCCTAGACACAGTGAAACTCGCTCTTGTCTGCATGGACAAGTTTGTCGCTATTGGTTTTAATGAGTTTAACGACAAATATAAGTTGGTCCTTTTCAATTTTAAAGAGTTTGAAAAGAGACGGAAGGGAGTAATGAGGATAGTTATTTTACTGTGTCAACCTCATTAAAAAATGAAACAACTAGTAATGAGGATAGTTCTTTTACTGTGTCAACCTCATTAAAAAATGAAACAACTCCCTTTCCAAGTCGAGTCTTTCATAAATCTCGGAGGTAAACCTTCATTCCAACCACCGCGTTGAATGCAATGATGCTTGGGGGCATGCACCTCGATTTGCGTTATTATGCTGGGGGCATGCGAACTTATAACAAGCATAGTTTTTCGTTTCAAGCTTGTGTAAACATGAAACTGAATCTGAGCATATGTTGTCGCATGGTTCAAGCTCATTAAAAAATGAACCAAGCCACGAGCAGTTTTACGCGAAGTTCAAGCTTGTTAAAAAATAAACCTAGCAATGATCATATGTTCCACCAGAGTTTAAGCTCATTATAAAACGAACCCACCTTCGGTAAATAACCATTGCAATCGCATTATCATCAGCTTTTGAGCCTTGGTCGTGTTCTTACCATCGCCTCCACTCTTTTTAGCCAATCATATGCCTCCATTTGATTGTTTACCCTTTTTGAGGAACAGTTGCGACGAGTGATTCTGTTAACCATATTCTTTACACTGCCGTGATTGAAAAGTTCCAAGACTCATTTGGAACTAGCTGCTACCCGAAAATATCACTCGTTCCTCAAAGACGAGTCTCCTTTAAGCTCTTTTCATCTAACTCATAAAATATGAAAATATTGTCGAGCAATTGGCCTCTCCAGCTCGTTAAAGCAATCAGAAGTGTTATCCCTCCTCTAGATTTTAATCTTTTTGGACCTAAGGGATCATTACAAAAAAAGATCGAGCGCTTGCCTTGTTCAGCTCGTTAAAGCTAACGAAAATTGATCCCTTTCGAATTATTTTATACTTTTTTGGACTTAAGGGATTATATTACAAAAAAGGAATACTGGAGTTTTCTTTCTGTCCCTTTTTTAGACTCTCTAAAACTGAAAAAGGACCGAGTTATCTTAGTTGTTACACTCGTTAAAACAATAGCGATAAACTTGTCCATGCAGACAAGAGTGAGTTTCACTGTCACTAGGCTCGTTAAAACATAGCAACAGGTTTTCCCGAAGGGAAAATTATAGAACAAGCATATGTTATCCTCCTCAAGCTTGAAAAAAATAAATAGGTACTGGTCAAGAATGACTAGGGAAAAATTTGGAAGAAAACTTGAAGAAACTTTATTGGTAGCAAGTCGCTCTTGAACATGACACTTTCACTCCATCACCATGATTGAGTCAGGTCGGGTTATTCCGTTCACTAGTCATATTACCATTGGTCCACTGTACCATCCATTTTTGGGGTTAACACTACCAATCCATTTCAGTGTCGCTGATATGTTCAAGAGAAGTCGCTCAGAGAATTCACCAACCCAGCTTGTGTCTCATCCGATACAATACCTTCACACTTCATTCTTTCATGACCGCCACCCTGAACCTTGTATCATCAGATCGTTTTCACCTCCACAAAATCATTTGCTCCGTTCTGTGTTGTAGATGTGGGATCCATTAATGCCCTCCTACGACGGGTCATTTCTTGTCGACATAAGCTTACTATCCAAGAAGTCGATCTAGGAACAACCCTTTCAGTACTTTGAAGCTTGCATGCCTCAATGGAAAGTTTCTCACTTCCGTCGACAGGTTTACATTAATGGCCTTTGACTGAAATATTTTGCGTGGTGTTCGACGCCAAGTCCCATTTTCACACCACTTGAATTGTACTATCATACCTTGAGGGTCATCATCATTATCGATGATTCCTCTCGTGCCTGTTAACAACTTACATCATTGGCTGGTAATTAGGTGATGTCTTTCCATGTTAGACTCCAAAACATCTTTTCACATGGATCGACTTGTACTTCGGGCGAAGATTGAACGAGTTTTGAAGCCCCTAGATCTAGTTTCATCCATCCGAGCTGCGATATATTCAAGAAAATAAAGACATCAAATGCACATCATTGCTGCACAGATAATCATCCAAGCCAAAGGATGATGGCCCTACTAGAATCATCAGTCTGCCACACAGATGGTTGTTTGTCCTATGTACATGAGAATGAAGCTATAAAGTTGAGCATGGGAATGCCCACCTCAGCTAGATCATGAAAATATTATGAAGATAATGTATTGTATTGTATATTATTACAGGTTGCCTTCTAGTTTGAAAAACCTCAGATCCTCATGATAAAGCATTTCACCTGACATCAAAAACATTTACGACCTCATGCTTTAGGGGGCAAATGTTATAGGCATATTTGGGCACTGCAACCCCAATCACATATGTCCATAAACCAAGGGCTTCTAAGTCCCTAAAAGTGTTGCTTCATACCTTAAAGGAGTAAGGTCAGATGATTACATCATTTCCTAGAAGTTCTCCATGAAAAATTGCTCAGAACTGGTCAAAACTGGACCATACAGACTGCTCAGTGCTAAGGGTGTGATGCATTTCACCTGCCACATGCAAAAAGTGCAATGAATATTGAAAGGCCCTTCTGTGGGGTGCGATGAGTGAGAGCAGACAAATGGCAGAAGTAGTTGGCTAGGTGGAAACCTAGAGAATCTTCTAGAAACTGCCCATTTAACACTTGCCTCTCTGAATTCGCCCAGGGATGAGTAAGAGATCATGAATCTCCAAGTGGAACCAAAAACTATCGGAGAGAAGACACTAATCAAAATCCCAGAAGCTGATTCACCCATCTGCAAACATCTATATATGGATCCCTCATCTCAGAGATTCAGAGGCTGGAATCTTGTATTTTGTAAGGAAGTGTTGTTGGTTTCTTTGTGGAACATCATAATGTTGGGTGATCTAAGATTTTCATGAGGTGAAGAAGGGCTTTCATGCTGGGAGGATGACGTTGGGTCAAATCAATGGGTTGTAATCCTCTCTTCTACTCTTTCTATCAATAAAGATATCTGAGTTTTCCTCCACATTCTTGTATGTCTGAGTTGATATATGCATTTGTGTGGTCAATATATATCTAATCCTATATTGCTTATTATTGTAGATCTCTATGCTTTGATGGTATTATGCTGCTTTAACTCTACAGGTGTTCTTTGAAGTGGGACAAGCGAGGAAGGAGCAGTAAAATTTTGTCAAAGGGGAGAGGAAACAAGCAAGGAGCCAAGTGAAAGACTGAGGTTGGTACTCTCTACTTCTCTCTCATCTACTTCTCATAAAGGAAAACGCAAGTAACTTTAGTTCATTTGTTTCTAAGATAGCTACCCATCTTAGTGGGACTAGAAACTCTGAATGGACACTAGATTTCGCGATAACAAAATGGCGACTCCACTGGGGATAGTTCTCCAAGTGGAACCAAGAACTTTTAGAGAGAGGACACTAATAAAAATCCCAGAAGCTGACTCACGCATTTGCAAACATCTATATATGGATCCCTCATCCCAGAGATCCAGAGGCTGGAATCTTGTATTTTATAAGGACGTGCTGTTGGTTTCTCTGTGCAACATTCTTAGGTGATCTAGCTTTTCATGAGGTGAAGAAAGGATTTCATGCTGGGAGGGTGGCGCTAGGTCAGATCAATGGGTTGTAATCCTCTCTTCTACTACTTCTATCAATAAATCTATTTGAGTTTTCCTCCATATTCTTGTATGTATGAGTTGAGATATGCATTTGTATGGTCAATATATATCTGATCCTATATTGTTTATGATTGTAGATCTCTATGCATTGATGGTATTATGTTGCTTTGATTCTACAGGTGTTCTTTGAAGCGGGACAAGTGAGGAAGGAGCGGCAAATATCTGTCAAAGGGGAGAGGAAACAAGCAAAGAGCCAAGCGAAAGACTGAGGTTGGTAGTCTCTGCTTCTCTCTCATCTACTTCTCATAAAGGAAAACGCAAGTAACTTTAGTTTGTTTATTTCTAAGATAGCTGCCTGTCTTATTAGGACTAGAAGCTCTGAATGGACACTAGATTTCCCGATAAGAAAATGGCGACTCCGCTGGGGAGCGAATAGCTTGTTTGCTTGTTTATATTCGTTTACTTTATAAACTACAGACGGAGCCTGAAGTTAAGCAGCTAGCCTTCGAACTGCATTTGCTATGCAAGTGCAAAGTAGATCAATGTTGCTTCAGTCCATCTCTGGGTTTTGTTTATAAACTGAACAATTGATTTGCAAACATCCTAATTGCCCTGGTGGTGACTCAAGTAACCTCATTAGATCAGAACCTACACTTTGTATTTATTGAGAATCATTAGCTCAGCTTAAATCCCTTAACTAAACTGTAAACTGTGACCAAAAACCAAGTTAAAGTCTTGTTCCCGGACCATCGCACTGTCTCCTTTTGACAGTCTGGATGCATCGCACCTCCCATGTGCAGTAGGTGAGATGCATCCCTGTTTCCCTGTGTTACAGGTGCGATGATCAGATAAGACTGTTTCTGCCTCCAGATTTTGGTTTTTTCTTCATTGTCTTTAGCTTTATTTAGGAGTTTTTCTTTCTGTGATCAGTATACCACTGTTGAAACTCCCTTCCTTTGCATTATTCAACCTCCATTGTACAAAGAATTGTGAATGTTTTTATGTCTTTTTCGCCATTTAAAGTTATCCTTTACAAACAATAGCTTAATCGAACTGTCGTCTCTTGATTTGAAAGTGTCGCAAGTGTCATTTTTAGTCAAAGAAAAGAATCCTACTCTTCTTGATGGTCTATTAAACTGTTACTCTTGTATTTGATTTGAATTAATAGTATTTCAAGTGTCAAAAGTAGTTTTCAATTCAGAATCTCAAAGTGTCGTCCTTGTCTTCCTTTCGTCTTTTGAAGAGAAAATTGTTAGTACTGTCGCTTTGAAAGAAAAGATAATTCAGATTTGTACTTAGCATTCTTTTTGTCATTCACACATTAAGAAAGTGGAAAACAAATACATGCATGTGCATTTTCGTTTAGACTGCTTGTTGATTTTGATTTAGGACAGTGCATCTAGTGTGTGCTCTCTGCTCTATGTTGAAAGGATTTCACTTCTCTTTCCTTAGTAGCTAGGATTTTCATTGCAAAAAGAAGAGTAAACGACTGTTTATCATATTAGATTTCATATTCAGGAATTGTATATCTACATCACACGATGAACCTTAAAGGAAAAATTCTTAAGAAATATCAACTGTAAAATAAATTCAATGAACATGAAAACGCTTTGGAACCTAACGCACAACATTTATAAGTCTACGCTAGAGAGTCGTAAAGCCTTGTAACTATCACTTTCATTGTAGGTTGGGTGATTCCTCCTCTTTGAGACGACAAGTGCTAGTACAGACTTGTGCTCCCACGTACCGTCGAGTATATATTGGGAGACCACAATAGACTATATCATTTATCCTTAGGAAGCAGTGTCTGCCGCCCTATCGATCACAATGCACTGAACACAGTATTCGGAAAGATTGATTGTCGTACCGTAAAAAGTATTATGCAGTTTTGCGATTGGTTTGGTAATCCATCTGTCTAGATTTCCAAAGTAGTCACTTTCGTTCCTTTTCAGACTCCTTGAAAGAAAAGTTCCATCTGAGCACTTGTCACTTCAGGCTCATTAAAAATCAAAGGTGACTAAAGTCATCTTTAGATTTTTCTCGACTCTTAAAAATTGAAAAAAAAAAGTTGTGTCAAAGCATCATAAAATTTATTTTAATCAGAATAATGTCACTGTTCCCCTCGTTGGTCTTATGTTGAGAAAATGGAGTCTACCAATCAAGGGTTTCCACTTGGGGGAAATCCTAGTCCTTTTTCCTCTTGGGGAGATGTTGGTGCACCTCATATGGCCACATTGTCACTTCCAGGACTGGCAATTGGATTTCCAGTATGGCTCTTCTCGACCTCTGTCATTCAAATCACCGTGATTCTTGAGTAATCAAATCAGCAACCGGATGATACAAAAGTTACCCCCCAACCTTCTACTTCGTTTATTTCTCCCTCTCCTTATTCCTCTTCGCTTGGTAAAGTTGGTAAAACTAAAAACCAAGTAACTAAGAAGAAGAAGAAGCCAATGGAAATAGGGGGCAACCTTGCATCGTCTGGCGAAAATCCACACACTGCACCATCCAAACCTAAATCTCCATGTGTCATTTGCAAAGGGGACCACTATCATCGAGATTGTCCTTGCATCCCATGGATCTTAAGGGACTGGTCTCCCCACTTGCACAATCCGGTGTCCTCAACCTCTAACGACCATGTTGGAAGTACACCATCAACTAGTGAAAATGAAGTCACTGGACAAAAAGGAAGGTCTAAAATTCCTTGTATACTGTGTGAAGGCGATCATGCCATCCACCATTGTCCCTTCCTAGATGAAGCTAAAAGAGTCTTGGATAACCGTCCTACTTCACCACTGCGGCTTCCTCCTGGATACAAGAAACTCCTGCCGAGTCTATCACTAGTTGAAAATCCAACTGACATAACTTTGTTGTCAGTCAAAGCACCTATCATTGAAGATAAACCCTCAGAGTCCACACCGGACCAAAGTCAACAGGTCGAGATGGCAGTCAACCTAGTCTTGTCTTCAGAAGGTCTACCTTCAGATGATACAATCACCAAGGAGAACGAGAACGACACCGTCTTAGATAAATCAGAACGGTTCAAGCAAACAAACAAATATAAACACTTTTCCTCTACTTTGGAACTTTCCAATTACGGCAGTGTAAAGAAGATGGCTAACAGAATCACTCGTCGCCACACAGACGATTGTTTGTCCTATGTACATGAGAATGAATTTATAAAGCTGAGCATGGGCATGCCTGCCTTAGCTAGATCATGAAAATATTATGAAGATAATGTATTCTATTGTATCTTATTACAAGTCACCTTCCAGTTCGAAAAAACTCGAATCCTCATGATAAAGCATGTCACCTGACATCAAAAAGATTTACAACCTCATGCTTTAGGGGGAAACTATTATAGAAATATATGGGCACCGCAACCCCAATCACATATGTCCATAAACCAAGGGCTTCTAAGTCCCTAAAAGTGTTGTTTCATACCCTAAAGGAGCAAGGTCAGCTGATTACATCATCTCCCAGAAGTTCTCCATGAAGAACTGCTCAGAACTGGTCAAAACTGGTCCATACAGACTACTCAGTGCTAAGGGTGCAATGCATCTCACTTTCCACATGCAAAAAGTGCGATGCATACTAAAAATCCCTTTTGTGGGGTGCAATGAGCGAGAGCAGACAAATGGCAGAAGCAGTTAGCTAGGTGGAAACCCAGAGAATCTTCTAGAAACTGCCCATTTGACACTTGCCTCTCTGAATTCGCCCAGGGATGAGTAAGAGATCATGAATCTCCAAGAGGAACCAAGAACTATCAGAGAGAGGACACTAATCAAAATCCCAGAAGCTGACTCACCCATCTGCAAACATCTATATATGGATCCCTCATCCCAGAGATCCAGAGGCTGGAATCTTGTATTTTGTAAGGAAGTGTTGTTGGTTTCTTTATGGAACATCATAGTGTTGGGTGATCTAAGCTTTTCATGAGGTGAAGAAGGAATTTAATGCTGGGAGGATGACGTTGGGTCAGATCAATGGGTTGTAATCCTCTCTTCTACTACTTCTATCAATAAAGCTATTTGAGTTTTCCTCCATATTCTTGTATGTCTTTGAATATCAAATTGATATATGCATTTGTATGGTCAATATATATCTGATCCTATATTGTTTATGATTATATATCTCTATGCTTTGATGGTATTATGCTGCTTTGACTCTACAGGTGTTCTTTGAAGCGGGACAAGCGAGGAAGGAGTGGCAAAGATTTGTCAAAGGGGAGAGAAAACAAGCAAGGAGCCAAGCAGAAGACTGAGGTTGGTACTCTCTTCTTCTCTCTCATCTATTTCTCATAAAGGAAAACACAAGTAACTTTAGTTTGTTTGTTTTTAAGATAGCTACCCATCTTAGTGGGACTAGCAGCTTTGAATGGACACTAGTTTTCCCGATAATAGAGAGTGACAGGAGAAAGCTAGGGTTTATAGAATACTTGCAAACAGATCCTGGTTCGAATGGTTTCTAGAGGGGGAAGGAGCGAGGCTCCCTCCTAAAGAAATGTTGTAGCTGACAAGGGCAAAGGATTCAAGGCAGGTTTTAAAATTTCGACAAAGGGATCAACAAGCACGAGTCAGGGAGCAGGTGGGTTAAGAAGTCAAGGTGTGAATGGTTAGAAAAGAGATAAGGACATAGGTACAACAAGGGACCCATCAAATCAACAATAAAAGTCAAAGGGGGCTAATGGGAATGGACCACGCAAGCCCAAAACAACGATAATCCCAACAACATTAATCACAGATCCCCAAACCTAGGCTTTCAGGGAGCACATGCGTACGTATGCGATCATATGCAAGTTCATGGGCTTATGGCCCACAAAGAAAGCTTTATATGACTAGATCAAGCATCATTGAAAGCCACGGGGTGATATTGAGCTGCACCTAGAGTCAACAGGTTTTTTTACAATGGTATTTACTAATCTATAGGACAGATACCGAGTGTTCGACGGAGGACCATATTTCTTTGACTCTGTGGGATTATACATGTGGTCATGGAAAGAGAATTTTACTCCCGAGAGAGATATTTACCAATGTTTCAATATGGATCAGGTGTATTCCTTACCCCTGGATTGTTGGCTTCCATCGAACCTGAAGCTTATAGGCAATACCTTGGGGAAGTTCATGAAGATCTCAGATGTAACTCTGCAGGGAAGATACACCTCATATGCAAATATTTGAGTGGAGATGGATGTGTTTGGAGCGTTACCAAAAGTCATTAAATTGGAATTTCGAGATGAAATCTTGATGCGGTCGATCGATTATGAACAAATTCCCTTTATGTGTAAACATTTCCATGAGCACGAGCACCTAATTAAGGACTGTCCTCTAAACAAATATGAGGATCACAACAAGGAACAAGAGCAGAAAGACAATGAAGGTTTTGTGAGGCCAAACCCTAAAGGACGTGGCAACAGGGGAAAACAACAACAAAATCAAGGAGGGAGACAAACATCGAAAAATAGTTTCGGGTTCTTTCAGAGCAAACACTCGAGGATAACTAAATCGAGGAGGATAAAATTGAGAATCAGGAAGAGGAAAAAGAGGAAGGAAAGGGAAGGTAACGACCTACAAAATATGGTAGAAAAATGGAAGAAAAGGGGTTTGGAGGCAATCCTAGTTGAACAAGTGGACCATATCCAATACCTCTACCTAATGCGAAAATATGCAAAGCTTCATGGGCAGAAACAATCTCATGAGGAAATTGGGGAGATGGGAGTCAAGGCTACAGAATCCGAGACCCTTTTACTACTAAATAAAACATGAAGGAAACGAAGAAGGAAGTCGAATAGTGTGGACCTGAAGGAATTTGGAGCAATGTTAATAAACTCAGGTAAGATGAGAGCTTTAAGCTCGCTCCCTAGTCTTCTTAGTTAAAAACTGAAAGTTATAACTTGGAATGCAAGAGGCCTAAATAACCTTGGAAAACAAAGATTTTGAGAAAGAAGATTAAAATGGAAATCTAGATATAACATTCTTGCAAGAAACAAAATGCTATACAAAGAATATTAAAGGAGTGGGTAGGAAATTAGGATGAGGGTTTACATATTTAGATGTGGAATCTCAAGGTACCGCAGGAGGACTGGTTACCTGGTGGAACCCACAGGGAACGAATCTAGTAGATGCAAAAGCCACTCATATTTTCCTCTCTATGGAAATGCAGATAATAGGAGCCCTAGGTGTATTATTTTCACAAATGTCTACGGGCCACAGAGGATTGACGATAAATTAGGTTTCATCAAAGCTTTGAAGGATTTTAGAGGAAGAAAGCGTAATATCCCATGGATTACAGGTGGAGATTTCAACATGATCACTTCTTTGACAGAAAATAAAAGAAGTCAAAGATGAATTGACAGACTCATTGACCTTTAAGAGGTTCATTGAAGAAGAAAATATGATAGATATGGAGACACGTAATTGAATCTTTACCTACAATAACAAGCGAGGAGGACAACATCAAGTAGGCTCTCAATTGGATAGATTCCTAATATTTAAGGATCTGTTGTTGCAAGGGTTGGATATAGAGGAAAATATTATCCCCTATGGGGGATCAAATCATTGGATGATGGTTTTAGCGATTGCAATGCTGGGAACCCCTAAAACTAAATCGTTCATATTTGAGGCATTCTGGATAAATCACCTCTCATTTATGGAGAATATAAAGAAATGGTGGGAAGATCCTCTCCCAATATAGGGCTCTCAAATGTTCAAACTGTAGGCCAGGTTGAGATATATTAAATCCAAACTAAGGCATTGGAATAAAACAAAGTTTGGTAACATCTTCTAAGGAAAAAGAGATTTCGAAATAAAAATCGAGGAATTACAAAAAGTATTAATAATAGAAGGGTATAGATAGGTGAGAAGGATTGAGGAAAGGAAGCTACTAAAAAAATGGGAGGAAAGATGCTTACAGGAGGAAATCTTATGGAAACAAAAATCTAGGGTCCAATGGCTCCAGGAAGGAGAAAATAATACTACATTCTTTCATATATCTTCCATAGAGCATGAAAATTTAAATATAATTCTCAAGATCAAGGATGGAACTGGACAGTCTTATGAAGCACATTGAGACATTGAGAAGGTGTTGGTTCAACAATTTCAGAAGATTATAGAGGAGCCCCTACTTGATAGATCAGAAACCATTAAGAAAATTGTTAATCATATCCCAAGATTGATAACGGAGGAGCATAATATAAATCTAAATAAACCCATATCCATGGAAGAAGTTGCCCATGTAGTCCATGATATGCCTGATGGGAAGGCTCCAAGCCCAAGTGGCTTTACCATAGATTTCTTCAAAGCCTGTTGGGAAGTAGTTAAAACAAATGTTTTTGAGGTGGTGGTAGATTCCCAAGACTCATCTCTGTTCTCGAAAGCTCTAAACTCCATGTTTATTACTCTCATCCCGAAAGAAGAAAGGGAAAGTACTCCTCATAAATTTCGACCGATAGCCCTTTTCAATGTTATTTATAAGATCATACCAAACGTGACAACCAACTGTTAGGTCCCTATACTACTAGTGTAACCCCTTATTATTATTAGTACAACCCCCTTATTATATTGGTGTGCTCATGTAGTCCCCATATTGTTATTATTGTGCCCCATAGAAGCCCACTATTATTATTATTGTGCCCTTACATTATTATTGTTATGTCGGATTTGATTATATTATGACCCCTTAGACTACTATATATAGAAAGGAGCTCTTGTCATTTGTATCATCCAAGAATTGTTCATTTGTGTAATGTAAAGGAGGTTGCCCCCTCGAAGAGGCTTATTTATAAGGTGTTCATCTATCTTTTCTATCTTTTTGTGAGCTAGTTTCATAACATTTGGTATCAGAGCTTTGGATTCTAGGGTTTCACTGTTCCAAACAGGCCATCGTGGCATTTTCGCTATAATTTTTTTCTGCAACGTTTCAGATGCTAACAAAAAAACCCATTTGTGAAGAAATCGCGTTGAAACTTGGGTTCGAATTTTAGATCTTGTCTTGCTATAATTTAGGATATATGATCTGAGGAAGTTATGGTTTTTGTAGACTCCCGAATTACATCTTAAACAAGTGACCTTGGGAAAATGGTCATAACTTTCTATCTGAGCATCAGATTGAAATTTTGTAAGTTACAAAAAGAGGACAGACTGTAGTTTCCTATTTATATTTTTCAAATCCGAAGGTCACAGTGACACGTGGCACTTCATACAAGTTTGCTCTTCTGAAAATGTATATAATCTGGTCATCTTGGGAGATTGTGCATAACACTTTCTTGGAGAATCCAATTTCGATTAGACAGGTGGCATTGGAAAGTGGCCGTAGAGGGCTACTGTAAGTCACAATTTCAGAACTGGAAGATCCGAAATTATAGAGTTACAGTTGTTTCAAGATCAAGCTCCTAAAATCAAGAAAATGCGATATGAGGAAGTTTGATGGCAAGGATCCGGTAAATTGGATACTACAGATGGAGTAATATTTTGATCTACATGAGGTTCAACTTTTACAAAAGATACATATTGCATCTTTATATTTAGAACCAAATCAATTTTTATGGTATAAAGGGCTTTGTTCTCATAAAGCACTTGTTACTTGGTCAATTTTCACAGAATAAATGATAGCACATTATGAGGATACAAAGAGTAGCACCTTCTTTAGCCAATTGATAAATCTCGAACAAAAGGGTTCAATGGAAGAGCACATTGAGGACTTTCAAACATTGAATATAAGGGTAAATGATATTCTAGAGAAGCAAAGGATTGATGTCTTCATAGGGACTTTAAAGGATAACATTCAACATGAGGTACGTCTTTGGGAACCTGATTCATTGGAGAAGGCATTCAAGTTGGCAAGAAAAATTGAAAGCGAAATTATGGAAACAAGGAATCCCACCACTCACGACTATAATTATGGAAGTGTTTTTTCTCCTAGACTTCCACAACCTACAAGGTTTACATGACAACAATTGGAAGAAAAAAGAGAAAAAGGACTTCGTTACAATTGTGATAACAAATACAATAAAGGTCATAAGTGTGCTGAGAAGAAAATATTTTATATGATTGTGAAGAGGAGGAAGAAAAGGATCAAGAAACATTAAAAGAAGAGGATATACACCAAGAACCAACCCCAGAGAAAGAAGAAATGAATCCGACCATATCTTGTAAATCGTTGGCAAGAATTACCACTCCTCAAACTCTCAAGATAGAAGGACATATCAAGAAGAAAAAGGTTCAGTAAGTGAAAGATCACATCAAGAAAGAAGAAAGAAATCTGACCATATCTTGTAATGCATTGGCCGGAATTACCACTCCTCAAACTATCAAGATAGAAGGACATATCAAGAAGTGAAATATCATATCGAGTATCAAGAAATGAATCCGACCATATCTTGTAATGCATTGGAAGAAATTACTACTCCTCAAACTCTCAAGATAGAAGGACATATCAAGAAGAAAAAGATTCAAGTAGTGAAAGATCACATTGAGCATCAACAACAAGTTCTCCAGCTTTTAAAGGATAACGCCACTTTGGTGCATAATCAAATGAAACAACATGCAGATCAACATCGCAGTGAAAGAAGGTTTGATGTAAGCGATTGGTTATTTTTACGACTACATCTCAAGCAAGCTATTTATGAGAAGGAAATGTTGGCAATACTACATGCACTTAAGAAATGACGACCTTACCTAATGGGAATACACTTCAAGGCAAAAATGGATCATGATAGTCTTAAATACTTTTTAGAACAAAGATTATCTTTAGAAGAACATAAAAAATGGGTCACAAATATGTTGGGTTATG
>APFE030952756.1:240630-340013 GCA_000404065.3 Pinus taeda | reverse complement strand
ATAAAACCCATAAAAATTGTCTATTCAATACTTTACACCAATGAGAAAATGGAATTTTGAACTTAATTACAAACCATTTGTGTTTAATACATAATGTTATTTTTCAAATTATTTATATTTATTGTACATAGTAATTAGTGATATAGTACATAATAATTAATAATAGAGTACACAAAAGTCAATTATTTCCATCGTTACACAATAAGAGGGGAGACATTTCAACCAATCATATTTGAGATAAATAGAAATAAATTTTATTTAAAAATAATTAATTTTCATAATGTTTAACTTTGGATAGATTTTAAATTTTTTTTTTAGTCAAAAGAAAAAGCTAATACAAGCAATGAAAATTGAAATACTTTATATGCTGCCAACCATGTATAATAAGTTAATAAAGTGGGTGTCATATTGTCCTTATAATAAATTTGATGGTACACAATAATTTAATGGTTAGGACATCTTGGCATGAAATTCCTAATAATATTAGCCTATTCTATATAAATCACTCGCACACATAAAATAATATAGTTATGACACTTGGCGATAATAAGAGTTTTTTAATTTTTATTTATTTAATAATTTTAATTTCTAACAATTCTATTTAAAACCAATAAAAATAATAATTTATTGTACACCCCCCAATTAAAAAATAAAGAATAAAAAATAAAAAACTAATTTTTAATTTCCAAAATATTCAATATTCAATACTCAATTTAATATTTAGGTTTAAACTACTTTCATAAACTTTAAAGTTTCTTTTCAAAAATTTAATAACTAATTGAATTGAATTCAGTTTGACTTGCAATCAATTGCAATATAACCTGCCTTCAGGCAGGTATAAAATGTAGTTTTAGCCTCTTGTTATTCTTTTTTTTGGTGAATGAGCATAATCATTACATCTATTCAATAGATATAAGATACCACCATTCTATGCATTTCGATTGCTAGGTATTTTGTAGTTTTTTTCACTAATTAATCTATTAATAGAATTTAGTTTCCATTAACACTTTCCAACATTGTATCTGTGCTTTTTTTAGAATATTGCATGTTATTTTCTCAACTCAATTTGTAATTGTGATAGCAAAGTAATCTACTTTACGCTTTCTTCCTATGCATGTCTTGATGAGGTTAGGGTATAGATATACAAACCTCAAATTAACTGAGCCTAATGAATACTTCTCTCGCTACTCCAAGTGGCTTTCCTTGACTTACCAAAAAAACAGATGGCAAAAGCAGGAAATCCCATCTAGTAATTGCTCTAGGAAGCCATAGAGTAATAATGGAATAAAATGATGGACACTTTCACCTAGATCCTTTGATGATTTCCAATAGGGATAATTTATCCTTTGACAATATGTCATTTCAAAGGAACAATACCCTTCAAATTACAAGTTAATTTTGATATCCTTTTTTTTGAAGGAAAGATAGACACATAAGCTTTGAGGGATAGTTAAATATGCTAGAGAATTTCTCCGTTCGCAAATTTTCCAACTGTGAGAAATTACTTTTGCATTCCTAAAGGTACTTTCCCACATCAAATATTGGTGGGATACTTTTTGTGTGCAATGCATTGTTAAGAAATAGAACACAAAACAAGAAAAAAGAACTTGGCGAAAAAGGTCGTAAGCCATATTCTTCATGACGATATCATTCTAGTGATAGAACTTTATAGTACATGAATGAAACCACCTCATAAACTAGATTTTCTCTCACATCGAGACCTCATCAAGAGAAAGGTAAATGAGGAGGTAGAATATGATCTAATATTTACTTAGGATAAAAACTATATCTTATAATCTGAAATACACAAAGGTGGTGTAGGGCTTCATGAATTTATAGGGAGTCACAAGCTAACAATGCCCCCTCAATCATAAGTCTGAATAATAGTACCAACAAGATAGCATACATTGGTATCATCTCCAACTCTTCATTTTGAAACTCTTAAGTTGAGCCTCAATGGAGAATACCAAATTTTGATGTTAAAAACACATAGAATCTAGAAAAACCTACTACGTAAACACGTGAGTGAGAATGCTTGTAAATGTTCATTTATGTGAACTCCAATATCCGATGGCAGAAAATAATGAGAATTGAACAAACTATAAGTTTAACACATTCGTGGATATGCTTTACAACTCAATCAAATGTTAATCAATAATTCAAAAGGATTTAGTTGTCTTTTACTAGATTAAATGACTATCCTAGTGAATAAAATGTTAAGAAAACTACTCTAAAATAAATTATGCACAAATAGTGTCAATCAACATCCAAATTCTATATCCTATATATGATCCAACTGCAAGGCATTGATTCATAATTCTACAAAATAGCCATGAAGTAGTAAACCAAGTTCCCTACTAGGATTGCTCAAATCTTTATTCAATCATGTCAAGGAAAACTAGATCTTATGAATACATGTCACATAAAATACAAGTGGTAGAAACTTAAAGGTCCTGAAATTTGTAATTTATCATAAGTGATGAAATCTTTGCAACATTCTTGTTGTTATTGCTGTCATCCATTTCAAATTTTGTTTATCTATCTTTTCCATCTATAGACAATTATTGGCCATTTGGAAATTTTGTTTGTTGCTATAAAAACTTGAAATCTGATGATCATCATCAATAATTCCCCCTTTATTAGTTAAAGAGTGAGACCTCATGGGTTTTCTTGTGGGTTACCATTAACCAAGTCATCAATGTATTGTTGGTTTTTTTTGACCACTAACAATTTTCACTTGATTTAGTAGTTTTGGCTTACCATTGACCATTTTGATTTCAATTAGTGGTTTTGGCTTACCAATGACCATTTTGATTCATTTGTGTACTCCCCCTTAAGGTGTAAGAGTGTTTCATTAATGTACATCCCCATTTGAGGTGCAAGATAATACCATTTTCATTTCATTTGTGTACATTCCCCATTTTAAGATGCAGGAAGAAAAGATCAAATGGCTATTTATTGGAAGATGTGTCTTTACTAGAGAAAGAATTTAGTTGTAACAACCCTTTTTGTTAGCTCTCATGTAAATATTATTATGTGAATTGATCATATAAATTGATGTAAATTATAAATGACGACTGGACTAAAAGAGAGGAAATATATTCAAAGTCTGGGAGGTGAAGCTGCTTGGGAATGGCTTGGGGAAATAACCAAACTTTGAATGTTGTAATTAATCTCCACCTATTTCCCTATTGCATTAAAAATAAGCTATGCAAGTATTAAAATTTGCATATGGGCACCTAAGAAAAGAAGGACCCAACCCCGTGGAACGTGTTGGCCCTAGTTAATAAGAAACATAACAAAAAAACAAGGAAAAAGGGATTCAATATTATTTAGACAAGAAGGGGGATGCTGAGTAAATAGAGCAAGAACATGCATGCTAAGGAACATAGGAGAAGACCCTAGCACAACAATTGTGTTGCAGCAAGAAGAACCACACATTAGCAATGGGTGAAAATCATGGGAAGAAGTTTAGCATAAGCTCAGGTATGGAAGATAGCTAAGGGAAATTGAAAAAAAGTGAAGTTATGGTGTTGAGAAGGTAGAGAAATAGTGGAATTTGTATTATTGCTTAACATGTGGAGGAATTGAGCACTTTAAAACTTGTCTTGGTGTTTTTACAAGTGGAGACCCTAAAGGTGGACTCTAGATTTCCATGAAAGCTATAAGGTGGAGGAAATGTGTGTTATGGATTCTTACTGGATTACATCTGGAGTTACTATGGGTTGTGGATTCCTATAGTGTAAATAAGGTGGAGACATCATGGGCTCTGGATTCTTGTAGTGCTTATTGGGTGGAGTACTATGTGATCTGAATTCCTTAAAGTGTTGTTTGGATAGATACAATGTGGTCTCTAGACTCCTAGTTATTAGGTGGAAGCACTATGTGCTCTAGATTCCCTGAAGTGTTGTTTGGGTGGAGACTTTGTGCTCTTTGGACTCTTGGTTTTCAAGTGGGGGCAATGTGTTCTTTGGATTCCCATCTGTTGTGACTTAATTGGTGTGAATTTCCCTTTAGCAATTTACTCCACAAACTCTAAATATGACTCGGGAGTGGTTAAATACAAGAAAGGATAGTAGTGAAATTGGTCTATGATTGGGAGGAGATTGAAGTCCCTCTCTCAATTATCAGTCATCTAGTCAAGCAGCAACTGTAGCTTGTTGACTTCAAACATTAAAATACAAAAAGGTATTTATAATAATAATTATATATAATAAAATGTACAGTGATGTTAATGTTACAATGAGATCCTCTGACTTATAACCTAGGCAATATCCCTTCATGAGGGCACATCTTTTAGACATTCCTTTCCTCACTTTAACTAATGATATATAAACCATCATGTCATTATTTATTATTATTTTTTTTTTTATTTATATTCATTTTGTTTTATGTAATTTATATTCGTAACATCTAGCTACCAAGAAAAGTTTCTTACTTGTATCTTTCTGCATGTTGGTGCAATATGAATGATCAATAATGCTATTACAGGATAATAGGTGCATCATCACTATCAATAAGGAATATGTACTATTGTGTGCTATAGGATAAAATGCACGGTGTATGGAGAATGAAGATACCCTTAAAGGTCTTCCCGAGACCTTCGGCAGACTGTAAGATTATCTGCAACCGTCACAAAGTTACATGCATGTTCATAAACATTAACTAACTACCAAAGTAGGAGAAGTAGATTACCTCAAACCTTCGTGTAGATTTACTGGAGAGCGAAATGCAGCTAGGTGGAAATCCCTTGAGTCGGCTCCAGATCAAGTCTTGCACATAGAAGAGACAAGCATAATCACATCATACAACTCTAATAACTAATACATGAATACATAAAATAACATCTAGTTACACATAACTAAGCTACTCATGCTAAAAGGTATTGGACAAACAACTGAATGAATGATAGTACCAACACCACGGAGTAGACAGTACAATTGCAGTTCTATATTATTGTTGGAAGAGTGATTACAGCCATCTGTTGTATCAACCTTCCCCTACCCCTCCAGCTTCTCTCTCTCTCTCTCCCTTCTTGCCAACTTCTTATGATTTGAGACAATGCTCAACAGTTAAGTATGCTATCCTTTCAAATGCTCTGACCTCTATCACCATAGCCCTAGCTTTGCATATGTAGCAATTGAGTTAGGGTTAACAAGTTTCTCCTTGAGTTCCCTAGGGCAAAAACAATGAACTTTCCATGCTTTTCAGCTCTTTCCCATTTGCCTCCTTCATTAGGATTAGAAATGCTCCAAATAGGTCGAATTTGGATGTTTCCTTGCTTTTCTTGGGTAAATCTAGGAACAAATATCTAGATATTTATGAGTCAATTCGTTCCTTTGACCCTTAGAACTTCACTGGGATCCACTAAAGCTGTTCCTGAACTAGTAACTTGAGTTAGTTGGGTCACTAACACACCCTTAGGCTTGTAAAGAAGCTTTACAAAGCAAGTTGTTAGTGCATATCCATCATTAGTGTGGAATCAAGGCATGTGATCTTGGTCTTTGCTTTAGCTATCATGTCATTCCTCTCTGAGTTGATGAGGAGGTCAATTTGTTGTATAACAGATGCCCCCTAAAGTATGAGATCAGAGGTTGCGACGATGGCCAAAATACTTTACTTAACCGTAATTTTCCTTCAAAAAGAGAGAGACGATTGGAGCTTCGGGTGGTACAGGAAACTTGATACAACATATATAGATAAAACTACTAAAATCATGTCCTGAGTTGGGCATTCCCATGCTCAGTAGCTATGTCAGAGTGATTTTCTCCAAAGAGATATGACGATGTTGGCCGCCGATAAGCACAATTGGGATCCGGTGTCATAATAGAATCATCCTGATAAGCTGTCTCCAAAAAACAATATATGCAACTTGGGAGAGGAAACAAGGCTGAGTGATGCAAGCCTCTTCCCAAGGTCTTGATTTCCGCTTCACCGAACATCATGGATCAATACATTTGAATATATGTGTTGATGTTGAACATGCACGAAATCATCTGATTACCAGTCAATAATGGAGATTGTTAACAGACGCGAGGAAGGCCACCAATAATGGTGATCGTCTCCAAGATGCACAGTACAATCTAACGAGTGTGAAAGATGTGTTTGTCGTTGAACACTCGTAGAATCGCTTAACCAGGAGCCAATAATGAGAACCCCTGATCAAATACAAGGCAACCTGCCACTAATGTCTGCAAGTACCAAGGCACTGAATGTGTTTCTGGGTTGTCTTCCTAGATAGAGTGTTGAAGTCAATACAAAGATACCTGTCGAAAGGTAGGCAATAATGTGTCTTACATCAATTGACTCGAAACGAGACAGGAATGATTTTGTTTTTTGAGGAATCTTTGAGCATTGGGTCTAAACAACAGAGGGCATGATGAAAGGATATGCTTGATGGGTTGATGGAGGAAACAAAAGGTTAACCCTTAAACAATAGAAGGCACGAAAACGGTTTTAACCATGCAGCACTAGACTCATGAACACCAAAGAGTGTTAGGATACAAAGATGCAAGAACATCGAGGTATATAAGCTAAAACTCATAGGATGCTAGGATTCATATTGAGAGGCCGTCACAAGGAAGGTTTTTCTGAGGGAGTGCCATGTTCAAGGGAACGACTACTACCAAACCATGCTTTCTAATACTGAATGTAGTTGTATTGTCCACTTTCCCTGTCTAATTAGTTTAGCAAGGCTAGATGGGTAAACTCGTCGATATTTTCATATTTTAAGAGTCTAAAAAGGATCAAAAAAAGAACGACTCTATATCTTGTTTGTGTAATTTAATGAGTCCAGACTAGACAACTCGATGGTCTTTTCATATTTATAGAGTCTGAAAAGATCATAAAGAACAACTCAATGGTGGTCCCTTTGTCATAGTTGTTAACCGGGTGTGACAAAAGGTTAAAGGTATACCTGGATCTGTTACTTTTTTGTGAGTTAATCCATTGAATCCGGATAAAGAGAAACCTATGTTCAATGGATGTCGACCTCATTTTGTTACTAGTACGAGGAGATGGGCTAAACTCATTTTTCGTCGTGAATTTTTAATGAGTCACGTGACGACGAACTCAATACCTTCATCGAATTTTAACGAGTCAAATGAAGAAAACTCAAGGTATCTTTTCTAGTTTAGTGAGTGAGGAAAAAGAGGTAAAAGAGCTGCTCATTCCTCCTTCATAGATTTAATGAGCCCGAAGGAGGGGAAAAACTCAGGGATTTTTCAATTTAAGAGCGAGAAATAGTCCCAAAAAAGAAAGTGCTCTTGTTGCTGCTGTAGATTTTTAACAAGCCTGGTGACAAAACTCGGGATTTTTCAGTTTAACGAGCGAGAAAAGTACCTAAAAGAAAGTTTGGGTCATCTTTATAAATATTTAACGAGATTAAAGACAAAACTCAGGATTTTTTCAGTTTAATGAGCGAGAAAAAAGTGCCTAAAAAGAATGCTCTAAAGGCATTTTTCAGTTTAATGAGCTAGAAAAAGAGTGAAAATGAATTGCTCGGACCATCGTCGTATATGTTTTATGAACCCAACGATGATAAACTCGGGGATTTTTCAAATTTTTTTGAGCAAGAAAATATCCCATAAAAGAACAACGCTCTTTTGAGAATTGCATGCAACATTTACTGCTTTTCATTCTTGAAGGTACTTTCATCAAAAAGGCGAAAAAAGTATAAAAGGCAGAAATTCCTATCATATGGGTTCATGCATGATCAAAAAATCATGGAGAATGGACTACTTCCTCTTTAATGATTTCAAAAAATCATGTCTCCAAAAATAAATATAAGGAAATGTTTTGAGCTTTCACATTCACCATTTTTACTATTTGAGCTTTGTGAAGGCATTTTGGAGCTAAAGAGGAGCATATTTTCCATGGACCATTGCAGGAGATCTGGGTGACCATTCGACGTGCCGTTAGTCCCAGGTAGTGGCTAAAACCTTGCTCTATGCATTTCTTAACCTTTCTTGGCAATTTTAGGGGTGGAATTTTGCAAATCTGAGGTGCCCTAAAGCCTTGCTTGCACACTAACACCTCCAAATGGCATGTAGGGAGCGTTAAACGCTCTTTATGAGCTAATGGAGGGTGTTAATCCTCCATGTGTATCACTGGGGGTAGCGTTAGAGCTAAAGGGTGCAGTGAAAAACCTCATGCATGGATTCCTAATGCTAGTTTGCCCCATTTTGACTGTTTTTGGGGTTATTTTGTGCAGATTTCAGGCCATAATGACTAGCCTATGGAGATAACGGGCCCATGATAGCTAGGAATTACTGATGTGAAATGATCCAGCATGCATACTTGCATTGCGCCATTGCAGTTTATTGAAGTATGCAAATTTGGAGCTGATGAAGTTGCAGGAGGATTTATTGAGATGAATTATCCAGCCCTGTGATGAACACGAGAAAGTGTTCAAGATTGGAGATCAGGAGATGGTTATTGACCATGATGACATATACTTTTTAACTGGTTTTTTGTGTCGTGGGGCATAGGAAAACCTCACCGGTGGTAGGCCAGATCCACGATCTACCCTAGATTTGGTGCAATCCTACTGCATCCCTGAGAGCGGACTAGTTAACAATAGAGTCCCCATAGAGAGGATAAGGTCCAGGTCTATGAGGGAAATTTTATGGTTGATTGTGCATTTGGTGGGTCAAAGAGTCCCCACATTGCGACAAAGGCCCAACTGTTGCTTGTAGTTGACTGTGTCCAGCCACAGATGTTCAACTGGTGTGAAGTAGTGCTTCGCCAGGTGAAGGTAGAGTTAATGTCATGCAAGACTCAAACCCAACATAGTATTGGGTATGTCACTATCATAGTTTCATTCTTTCTTGAGAGGGTACCTCTTATGCACCCAAGGATGAGCTTAGGTCCCGTTAATCTGAAGGAGCCGAGGCAAGGTCGCTGGTCATCACTCAATCCTCACACAGGAGGAGGACCAATCTGGAATTTCTTCGATGAATATTTATTCCAGTGGCTTCGTGGCCAAATTGTGATGATATATGATTATGCTTATGAGGGCATGGACTTTACCTATGACTCGGACTTGATGCTACCACCCGAGACCAACTGGGGTCCTCAAGATGAGAATGATTTTTTGACAGTACTTTAAGTATTTTTTGGCTTTTGAATGTTTATGTAATTTGTTTTATAGGAAAAATAAGTACTGACATGAAGTTTGATGCTTAACATAGATGTGGCGCCATTACGATCTATAGGCGAACCCCGCCATATGCAACGAGGCGACCAACTACTTGTTGGAGGGGGCAATGTTGACAGTCTTCGCGAGGTTTTGAGGAACCTGGAGGGCTTGACCATAGGTGTCCCGCCCCTTCCTATGAGGGAGATTCCCACTCATATGTAGCAGCACACAGTCGGTGTACCTGAGCGGTTTCTGGTTCCTCTTCAGAGGATAGCTAGAGTAGTTTTAGCTTTTCAGGAGCAATAGGCTCTTTTTAGCAGGTGTTTTGGCATAGCTAATGAGTGTTTGGTATTTTGAGCCATTTTTTACTTAAAACATCCAAGTTTTGGAATATTTCAATGTAAAAGACTGGATTTCGATCTATATATATATACAGATATTTTGGTATTTTGATGGCGTAAATGTTTTTAAAATGTTTTTGTAAAATTTTTAACTCAGTAGATTTTTACTTTTCATGCATGCTTCTATAAAGAATGAGACAAATGCTAATATAATACATAGTTAGCTAATGAATCAGCAACCACATTAAATTCTTGAGGAAATTGTTCATATGTGATTATTTCAAATTGACATTCCAGGAGTCGTACCCTTAGATAATGACGTAACAAGTTTGGATTACGAATGTGAAAACGATTTTTCAATTCCATAATGACTAGCTGGGAGTCTAACCTGACAACTAGATTGGAGATGTCCCTTGATGATGGTTCTGTGAGAAGTGAAATTACGGACATGTACTCGGCAATATTGTTGGTGGCAGTACCAAGTAAGACTCCTTCGGAACAAAATAGTTCTGACTCGGGTGTGTAGAGGAGCCAAGAAGCTAATGCAAGGTGCCGTGTGTGACAACTGGCACCATCCGCGTATCCTCCGTATGCTAAGGGTAACGAAGAAATCTGCATTGCGAGAAGAATGTATGAGACAGGTACTCCAATAAATATCAAAACAATCCAATCACACCAAAAAAGGGTAGCAAAACTTATGAATACATAAAATTACAAAGCACATGCCTAGTGCAATACTAGGCATAATAACCTTGAGCGGGACTCCTTCCCAGTCCTACAGTTCATATGCCCCTTTGTAGAGGACTTTCTTGACGACATAGGGACCTAGCCATAAGGGTTGAAGTGTGCTTGCCCCCAAGAGGTCATGTTTTTTATCATAGAGAAAAAAAAGATTTCCCTCTTGGTAAGAATGAAGCTTAACCTTTTTGTCATATTGGGATTTTACCCAACGCTTGTGAGCTTCGAGTGCCAATTCGGCATCTTGACGGGTTTCATCCAGCTGATTAAGGTATATTTAGCGTTCTTCTTCGGTAGTAGTGCTGGGTAGGAGTTCAACGGCTATTTTCAGGGAAGGGATCTGACACTCGATGGGTTTTGCATTATCACAAAGATTGATCTCATGCTCGATGATAGATGGGTCTACGCTGGGCATCTCCTCATAAGGCCAGGCAAATGCATCACAAAATTCCTTAAATAGGCAGGTGAAGCTTGCAATTTCCTCAGGGTTGCAATCGGCTTCAATCTGGATGCTGTCCACGACTCTTGTCTTGATAGAAATATTGATGAGCAATGTTTTTGAAATATTTCCCATGTTTCCTTTCACCTCCAAAGTTTGGATGGTCATATAGGGTGAGGAAACGATTTCTGGTATGTTAGAGGATAAGATTTGAAGATGTATCGTGTCTGAATCAGATATCGAAACACGATGGTGCCAATCCTCCCAAGGTCGCTGTTCTAAACTCATGATTTCTCAAATAGCTTCGTCTGTAGGTAGGACTTGATTGAGTGGATTGAAATAAGGAGCATTTATGGGAGGGGTGGTGGTATCATTGGCCGAAACCAACGTGACCAGAGAAGCTGATGTAGATTTAATGGCTTCGTAGGCCAATTTAGCTAGAGAAAGTGACATTTGTTCTCCATAAGTGTCAAGGTTTGAAGGGGCCGATAGGATCCATGGATCAGTCTGTTCATGAGGAATAGATGAAAGCATGTTGACCATCTGTGAAACCTTGGGTAGCTGAAGAGGAAAACAACCCATGAGGGAAGAAGCCTTCAATAGACCTGTACTGAGACTGACGTAAGAGTTAGGTACACCACCTACTAGGGGTACGGAGCCGCTTGGTAACGGGGAATAATCAGGGGTGCAGAAATACAACTAATCTACTGTAACTACCGTTCCATCCAATGGAAAAAAGATGATGTGCAAGATAGTAGATACGATGGCCATCATGGCATATGTCCAATTCCGACCCAACAAGAAATTATAGTCAAGTTTTTTATCTACAACTTCTATGTCCACGTTATTGTTTTCCCATACAAAGTGATGGGTAGCTAGCTAGGTAACCTTTTGGCATGAAAGTGTGGCTGTCGAATGCTTTAAGGGAATTCGATGGTGGGGATAGGGTTGGAGAACCTAGGGTGAGCCAACATGAAGCCGACATGACGCAGGTAGAAGCACCTTTGTCAATGATAGTTCGATGTATACTTTTACCTTTCGAGAAGATTTGCAATTGAAATGCAAGTTGGTGAGAAAGGGGAGGTTCACACTTTTCCATGTCGAAAATAGCAAGCATGGAATCCTATGGATCGATACCACCAATAGCCAAAAGCAAAGCCTTCTTTTGTGCTGGGCATGTTTGTAATACTTCGAGCACCGACATAGCCGACGATGCTTGCGCCAAGTCTTCTACAATGCTGTAGCTTTGGGCGGCACATGCAAATGTATTGTATGTTGTGCGTGGAAGTGCCCCTTTGGGGGAGCGAATTACAAGGTCAGCAACTGGCCTTTCGATATGAAAATCATTGGGTGGTGGTGGGTTTTGACTTGAGGAAGGTTCCTCTACATGAGTGATAAGAGCTCCATAAGATTTGGCTCTTGTTTGTAGATCTACCGTTTCAAAGGTGTAAATGGTAGAAGATCCTTCACCAGCTAAAGGATGTTGCAAACCATCGTTGCCCCCTTGTGGGGGTTGGGGTTGGTTTGCAATGAGGTTTTGCTACTACTGAGCGGGAAAAGGATTTTTAAGGATAGCGGGGGTCTTACCAGTATCCTTTTTGGCAATGTATTCGGTCCATTCTTGAAGAAGAGGACAATGATAGGTCATGTGGTCTTCGGCACAAATTTTGCAAGGAAATCTAGTGGGTTTATCCTTTTCACCATCAGGAGGCGTAGTGGCCTTCTATTTTGGGTTTGGTTACTTTGTTGACTGTTCCTCAGAAGGAGTGATATTTTTCTTATTCTTCTTGTTCTTACCACCAGGTTTTTGGGTAGATTATACAGAGTTTATCGTGGTGGTAGGAAGAGCAGTCGATTTGGTAGAGGGGTCCACTGTCATCTGGGCAATGTGACCGCTGAGTTGTTTTACAGCAACCCCAGAGATTGTGTTGATAATCCCATTGGCATGCACTCCATAGTGTTGAGTAGCGGAAACGTTGGAGTTACGAGGGGCATTGGGGATTATGTCGTAAAGAGTGGCAGACTATGAATATATCAGATCTAAGTGTTGGGCATGACATATGGATTTGTCTTCTGTGACTGCACCAACTAAAGTGACATCTTTAGGATTTGTAGGAGTAAGAACCTGCAGAACCAGTATGCTAAGAGATATCCTGGGAGGGGAGCTTTGACTAACCTTTGCCTACATCTCCATTCATGTATATGATCGAAGATGTGGGTGGCGGTATCCTGGCGTAATGAATTGAGGAGCTCTGTCCCATTCTCATAGCGGATGGGTAGCTAGAAGTGCTTTAGGAATTCCACCGCTAAAGCGTCGAAGGTGTTTACTGACGCGCGTGGTAACTCAATGTACCATTTAGCTGCGTTTCTAGTGAGGGTGCGGGGAAAAAGATGTAACCGGAAACTATCATCCACCATGGAGTTTGAAACACACCAAAGATGGTAGGTGGTTATATGGGTGCCCGGATCGTCCCCTTGCTTTCCTTTGAACTTGTGTATGTCCATCGGTATCTTATGTGGGATCGGCGGCCATTGTAAGTTATGATAGATGGGGTTGTTTGTGAGTTTGTACAAGTTGGGTATATCAAATGTTGCCAAAAAAGGTAGAGATTTTGGTGCCCCCGACTCAGACCATGGTGATGACATATGAATTGAGGAGCCTTGTGCTCCTCCCATCGTTTGAGTCCCAATATTATACATGGGCTGCGTGGTATAGTAGTTTCTTTGAGGTATGGCATTGTGGTGTGGATTTCCATGGGGATTTTGGTTCTCTGTTATAGAATTGCCCCGAGGATAAGCTGTGCCCCCTTGACTCATTTGAATTTGTGAGTAGGGTGCCCCCATGGATTGGTTGGGACCTCCTTGAGGATTCCCACCCATCACAGAACTAACCATTTGTCCTTGATTGAAATAAGGAACGCTCATGTCAATTAGCGACTAACCATGCATGCCTGAGAATGGAGGGGGAACTATCACGTTCCCTATTGGCATGTACATATTTGGAATTCCCCCAGATATTTGAATCTGGGGGATTGATCTATACAATGGTGGCCGATCATATTGTTGGTGGATGGGAACTGCGCCCATAGTGCCATATTGAGCGTTATAGGGAGCACTGTATATAGCACTTGTCGAAGGTATGCAGTTTGACACTAAAGGGGTGGAACCCAACATCAGCTAGGTTCCACTCGTAGAGGGTGTCATGTGAGTGGTTGTACCTGGGACAAATGGGATAGCGGGGTTTTCCATCGACAATGTTATGGTGACTGCCAATTGGGGAAGTGGTGGAGGACCAAAAGTGTTCGTAATGTCCCATGACTCGTTAGTTGTCAATGGGATAGATGGAAATGTTCCAACTACTGAACCAGGAAGTACAGGTACCACGAGAGCCAAGACTGGTTCCAACGGATTCGTGAGTGGAGGGTTAAAGGGAGGAAGGAATCCTTCGATAAAGAAATCCTTTGGCAAACTTGAATCATCAGTTGTCCAAACAGATCCCGTGTGAGATCTAGGAGAATGATCCCCCGAATATGGGGAATCTGGTTCACTGGAGCTCGGCAGATCTTCAACAATGACTGGAGGAAGTCCTAGCAATCGTCTAAAGTGATGATGAGGGCTGTATGTAGCCACGGTGATCGTTAATTTTTATCAGTAAATTTTATCGTGATATTCATTAAAGTCTCAAATGATAGCACTCAGGTACCTAAAAAAATATAAAAATTACTCTAAGTTGATTAATCAGCAAATAGAGGGAAGTGACCCTGTCTGATAAGCACCGATCACTGGAGATGAAACCCAGTATCATAGTGAATAATATAGAGGGCTGGCCAAATGTATAGTTACGATTACTCTTGATCTTCACCCGAACCTCAGATTGAGGGGCCAAGTACTCTCATGAAGACGAGCACCCTCCCAAAAATTGAAGACAGAGTAGGTCCGTCTGTATTAGGTACCAGGGCAGCCCACCCCAGTCACCTTGTGTAAGTCCCTAAAAGCTTGGCCACTAAGGATTACTCAGATCATAGACACCACCGAGGGGGACATAGTCGTAGACAACACACTGTGTGGGCAGGATACCTGAGTCCCCGACTCAGCTCCAAAATCCCCAAAGGGATCCCCAATACACAGAATACCCAAAGGATTTGTAAGAGAAGGTGGGCTACCTTCACTTATAGTCTGATGTTGTCTCGTATTTAGCTCTGCTTTTACTGGAATGGTCTTGGTAGTATGAGTGCAGAAGGAATTTTCTCTCTTTTAATGACACTTGTTGGGTTTTCGATCTTGGGTAGTTTACTCACATTGCCTATCCCAAGATCCTAGCCTGCACTAATGTTGGTTTGCTCAATAAAGAGTTACTAATTGATTTCAGGTAAATTTTGTGTACTTGATTATTGTCTTCGGTAGGGGAGTTGACGTATGAAATGTGATGAGACTCTGACTCAATAAATCATGCACAAGACAATGCTTTAAAATTTTTTCAATTCAATGAAAACAAGCTGTATTCTACAGGTGATAGTTTTTCACATATTCATATTCTTTCCATGAATCTTAGTCATTTAACACATGCATAACCAAAGGACTTCTTTCCAATGTTTTTTAACAATTACTTGAAACCAAAATAGAGTAGCTTTTAACCAGCTAAATAGAAGAATGAATAAAAAAAATGTGGATTTCGAAAAAATGATTTTAAGAGAGAAAAACAAAACTTTTTTCCTAAAAAATAAATTTTAGGACACCTATTTTGCTAGCAAAATGCAGTTACAGATCTTCTTTTAGTCCATAAGAAGGCTTCCCATCCCTTTTGGCTTACAGACACTACTGGAAATCAAGTTATTGGGAGACTAATGCTCTGTGACAATGGCCACAGAGAGTTAATAGGTCCACTAATGCTCCCTGTAAGAAGACACAATGATTTATAAAGCTCTGTGTAGTCTACTAACCTACGTTAGTGAGGGAAAACAGTCAAAATAGGGCTTCTCAGATTAGATTTAGTGATGAATATATGTAGGCAAGATGCAACAAGGTTCTTGGTGGGTTAAAAAGGGAATGCATAAGTATAGGGAGGACTTAGAAGGAGGAGAAAGTTGAGAATTGTGGGTAAACTGAGAACTAGATGTATAGTCCCCAGTGGAGTTGCCAATTCTGCTATAGGATAAAATGCACGGTGTATGGAGAATGAAGATAAGCTCAAAGGTATTCCCGGGACCTTCGACAGACTGTAAGATTATCTGCAACCATCACAAAGTTACATGCATGTTCATAAACATTAACTAACAATCAAAGTAGGAGAAGTAGATTACCTCAAGCCTCTGTGTATATTTGTTGGAGAGCGCAATGTAGCTAGGTGGAACTCCCCTAAGATGGCTCCAGATCAAGTCCTGCAAATAGAAGAGACAAGCATAATCGCATCATACAAATCTGATAACTAATACATGAATACATAAAAGAACATCTAGTTACACATAACTAAGCTACTCATGCTAAAAGGTATTGGACAAACAACTGAATGAATGATTGTACCAACACCACGGAGTAGATAGTACAACTACAGTATCAGTGATTACAACCATCTGTTGTATCAGCCTTCCCTTACCCCTCCAACTTCTCTCTCTCTCTCTCTCTCTCTCTCTCTCTCTCTCTCTCCCTTCTTGCCAACTTCTTATGATTTAAGACAATGCTCAATAGTCAAGTATGCTATCATTTCAAATTCTCTGACCTCTATCACCATAGCCCTAGCTTTGCATATGTAGCAATTGAGTTAGGGTTTCCAAGTTCCTCCTTGAGTTCCCTAGGGAAAAATCAATGAACTTGCCATGCTTTTTAGTGCTTTCCCTTTTGCCTCCTTCATTAGGATTAGAAATCCTCCAAATAGGTCGAATCTGGATGTTTCATTACTTTTCTTGAGTAAATCTAGGAACAAATATCTAGATATTTGTGAGTCAATTTGTTCCTTTGACCCTTAGAAATTCACTAGGATCCACTAACGCTGTTCTCGAACTAGTAACTTGAGTTAGTTGGGTCACTAACACAACCTTGGGCTTCCAGAGAAGCTTTATAAAGCAGTTTGTTAGTGCATAGCTAGCATTAATGTGGAATCAAGGCATGTGATCTTGGTCTTTGCTTCAGCTATCATGTCTTTCCCCTCCAAGTTGATGAGGAGGTCAATTTGTTGTATAACAGATGCCCCCTAGAGTATGAGATCATAGGTTGTGACGATGGCCAAAATACTTTACTTAACTGTAAATTTCCTTCAAAAAGAGAGAGAGGATTGGAGATTCGGGTGGTACAGGAAACCTGATACAACATATATATATATATATATATATATATATATATATATATATATATAATATATATATATATATATATATAACTACTAAAATCATGTCCTGAGTCGGGCATTCCCATGCTCAGTAGCTATGTCAGAGTAGAAATATGACGATGTTGGTCACCGATAAGCACAATTGGGATCCAGTGTCATAATAGAATCATCCTGATAAGCTGTCTCCAAAAAACAATATACGCAACTTGGGAGAGGAAACAAGGCTGAGTGATGCAAGCCTCTTCTCAAGGTCTTGATTTCTGCTTCACCGAACATCATAGATCGATACATGTGAATATATGTGTTGATGTCGAACATGCACGAAATCATCTGATTACCAGTCAATAATGGAGACTTTTAACAGATGCGAGGAAGGCCACCAATAATGGTGATCGTCTCCAAGATGCACAGTACAATCTAACGAGTGTGAAAGATGTGTTTGTCGTCGAACACTCGTAGAATTGCTTAACTAAGAGCCAATAATGAGAACCCCTGATCAAGCACAAGGAAACCTGCCACTAATGTATGCAAGTACCAAGGCACTGAATTTGTTTCTGGGTTGTCTTCCTAGATAGAGTGTTGAAGTCAATACGAAGATACCTGTCGAAAGGTAGGCAATAATGTGTCCTACATCATCTAACTCGAAACGGGACAAGAATGATTTTGTTTTTTGAGGAATCTTTGAGCATTGGGTCTAAACAACAGAGGGCATGATGAAAGGATATGCTTGATGGGTTGATAGAGGAAACAAAAGGTTAACCCTTAAACAATAGAAGGCACGACAATGGTTTTAACCATGCAGCACTAGACTCATGAACACCAAAGAGTGTTAGGATACAGAGATGCAAGAACATTGGGGTATATAGGCTAAAACTCATAGGATGGTAGGATTCATATTCAGAGGCTGTCACAAGGAAGGTTTTTCTGAGGGAGTGCCATGTTCAAGGGAACGACTACTGCTAAACCATGCTTTCTAATACTGAATGCAGTTGTATTGTCCACTTTCCCTGTCTAGTTAGTTTAGCGAGTCCAGATGGGTAAACTCGTCGATATTTTCATATTTTAAGAGTCTAAAAAGGACCAAAAAAAGAACGATTCTATATCTTGTCTATGTAATTTAATGAGTCTAGACTAGACAACTCGATGGTCTTTTCATATTTATAGAGTCTGAAAAGATCATAAAGAATGACTCAATGGTGGTCCCTTTGTCATAGTTGTTAACCAGGTGTGACAAAAGGTTAAAGGTATACCTGGATCTGTTACTTTTTTGTGAGTTAATCCATTGAATCCGGATAAAGAGAAACCTATGTTCAATGGATGCCGACCTCATTTTGTTAATAGTATGAGGAGATGGGCTAAACTCATTTTTCGTCGTGAATTTTTAATGAGTCACGTGACGACGAACTCAATACCTTCATCGAATTTTAACGAGTCAAATGAAGAAAACTCAAGGTATCTATTTTAGTTTAGTGAGTGAGGAAAAAGAGGTAAAAGAGCTGGTCATTCCTCATTCATAGATTTAATGAGCCCGAAGGAGGGGAAAAACTCAGGGATTTTTCAATTTAAGAGTGAGAAATAGTCCCAAAAGGAAGCGCTCTTGTTGCTGCCGTAGATTTTTAACGAGCCTGGTGACAAAACTCTGGATTTTTCAGTTTAACGAGCGAGAAAAGTACCTAAAAGAAAGCTTGGGTCATCTTTATAAATATTTAACGAGATTAAAGACAAAACTCAGGATTTTTTCAGTTTAATGAGCGAGAAAAAAGTGCCTAAAAAGAATGCTCTAAAGGTATTTTTCAGTTTAATGAGCTAGAAAAAGAGTGAAAATGAATTGCTCGGACCATCGTCGTATATGTTTTATGAGCCCAACGATGATAAACTCGGGGATTTTTCAATTTTTTTTGAGCAAGAAAATATCCCATAAAAGAACAACGCTCTTTTGAGAATTGCATGCAGCATTTACTGCTTTTCATTCTTGAAGGTACTTTCATCAAAAAGGTGAAGAAAGTATAAAAGGCAGAAATTCCTATCATATGGGTTCATGCATGATCAAAAAATCATGGAGAATGGACTACTTCCTCTTTAATGATTTCAAAAAATCATGTCTCCAAAAATAAATATAAGGAAATGTTTTGAGCTTTCACATTCACCATTTTTACTATTTGAGCTTTGTGAAGGCATTTTGGAGCTAAAGAGGAGCATATTTTCCATGGACCATTGCAGGAGATCTGGGTGACAATTCGACGTGCCGTTAGTCCCAGGTAGTGGCTAAAACCTTGCTCTATGCATTTCTTAACCTTTCTTGGCAATTTTAGGGGTGAAATTTTGCAAATCTGAGGTGCCCTGAAGCCTTGCCTGCACACTAACACCTCCAAATGACATGTAGGGAGTGTTAAACGCTCTGTATGAGCTACTGGAGGGTGTTAATCCTCCATGTGTATCACTGGGGGTAGCGTTAGAGCTAAAGGGCGCAGTAAAAAACCTCATGCATGGATTCCTGATGCTAGTTTGCCCCATTTTGACTGTTTTTGGGGTTATTTTGTGCAGATTTTAGGCCATAATGACTAGCCTATGGAGATAACGGGCCCATGATAGCTAGGAATTACTGATGTGAAATGATCGAGCATGCATACTTGCATTGCGCCACTGCAGTTTATTGAAGTATGCAAATTTGGAGCTGATGAAGTTGCAGGAGGATTTATTGAGATGGATTATCCAGCCCTGGGATGAACACGAGAAAGTGTTCAGGATTGGAGATCAGGAGATGGTTATTGACCATGATGACATATACTTTTTAACTGGTTTTTTGTGCCGTGGGGCATAGGAAAACCTCACCGGTGGTAGGCCAGATCCACGATCTACCCTAGATTTGGTGCAATCCTACTGCATCCCTGAGAGCGAACTAATTAAAAATAGATTCCCCATAGAGAGGATAAGGTCCAGGTCTATGAGGGAAATTTTATGGTTGATTGTGCATTTGGTGGGTCAAAGAGTCCCCACATTGCGACAAAGGCCCAACTGTTGCTTGCAGTTGACTGTGTCCAGCCACAGATGTTCAACTGGTGTGAAGTAGTGCTTCGCCAGTTGAAGTTAGAGTTAACGGCATGCAAGACTCAAACCCAACATAGTATTGGGTATGGCACTATCATAGTTTCATTCTTTCTTGAGAGGGTACCTGTTATGCACCCAAGGATGAGCTTAGGTCCCCTTAATCTGAAGGAACCGAGGCAGGGTCGCTGGTCATCACTCGATCCTCACACAGGAGGAGGACCAATCTGGAATTTCTTCGATGAATATTTATTCCAGTGGCTTCGTGGCCAAATTGTGATGATAGATGATTATGCTTATGAGGGCATGGACTTTACCTATGACTCGGACTTGATGCTACCACCCGGGACCAACTGGGGTCCTCATGATGAGAATGATCTTTTGACAGTACTTTAAGTATTTTTTGGCTTTTGAATGTTTATGTAATTTTTTTTATAGGAAAAATAAGTACTGACATGAAGTTTGATGCTTAACATAGACATGGTGCCATTACGATCTATAGGCGAACCCCGCCATATGCAACGAGGCGACTAACTACCTGTTGGAGGGGGCAATGTTGACAGTCTTCGCGAGGTTTTGAGGAACCTGGAGGGCTTAACCATGGGTGTCCCGCCCCTTCCTATGAGGGAGATTCCCACTCATATGCAGCGGCACACAGTCGGTGTACCTGAGCGGTTTCTGGTTCCTCTTCAGAGGATAGCTAGAGTAGTTTTAACATTTCAGGAGCAATAGGCTCTTTTTAGCAGGTGTTTTGGCATAGATAATGAGTGTTTGGGATTTTGAGCCATTTTTTACTTAAAACATCCAAGTTTTGGAATATTTCAATGTAAAAGACTGAATTTCAATCTATATATATATACAGATATTTTGGTATTTTGATGGCGTAAATGTTTTTAAAATGTTTTTGTAAAATTTTTAACTCAGTAAATTTTTACTTTTCATGCATGCTTCTATAAATAATGAGACAAATGCCAATAAAATACATAGTTAGCTAATGAATCAACAACCACATTAAATTCTTGAGGAAAGTGTTCATATGTGATTATTTCAAATTGACGTTCGAGGAGTCGTACCCTTAGATAATGACGTAACAAGGTTGGATTACGAATGTGAAAACGATTTTTCAATTGCATAATGACTAGCTGGGAGTCTAACCTGACCACCAGATTGGAGATGTCCCTTGACGATGGTTCTGTGAGAAGTGAAATTACGGACATGTACTTGGCAATATTGTTGGTGGCGGTACCAAGAAAGACTCCTTCGGAACAAAATAGTTTTGACTCGGGTGTGTAGAGGACCCAAGAAGCTAATGCAATGTGCCGTGTGTGACGACTGGCACCATCCGCGTATCCTTCGTATGCTAAGGGTAACGAAGAAATCTGCATTGCGAGAAGAATGTATGAGACAGGTACTCCAATAAATATCAAAACAATCCAATCACACCAAAAAAGGGTAGCAAAACTTATGAATACATAAAATTACAAAGCACATGCCTAGTGCAATACTAGGCATAATACTTTTTCAGATAGAGCCCATTTCTGGGCTCCTTGAGCGGGACTCCTTCCCAGTCCTATAGGTCATATGCCCCTTTGTATAGGACTTTCTTAACGACATAGGGACCTAGCCATAACGGTTGAAGTGTGCCTGCCCCCAAGAGGTCATGTTTTTGATCATAGAGCAAAACAAGATTGCCCTCTTGGTAAGAATGAAGCTTAACCTTTTTGTCGTATTGGGATTTTACCCAGCGCTTGTGAGCTTCGAGTGCCAATTCAACATCTTGATGGGTTTCATCCAGCTGATTAAGGTATAGTAGGCATTCTTCTTCGGTAGTAGTGCTGGGTAGGAGTTCAACGGCTATTTTTAGGGAAGGGATCTAACACTCGATGGGTTTTGCATTATCACAAAGCTTGATCTCATGCTCGATGATAGATCGGTCTATGCCAATCATCTCCTCATAAGACCAGGTGAATGCATCATGGAATTCCTTAAATAGGCAGGTGAAGCTTGCAATTTCCTCAGGATTGCAATCAGCTCCAATCTGGATGTTGTCCACGATGCCTGTCTTGATAGAAATATCGATGGGCAATGTTTTTGAAATATTTCCCATGTTTCCTTTCACCTCCAAAGTTTGGATGGTCATATAGGGTGAGGAAATGATTTCTGGTATGTTAGGGGACATGATTTGAAGAGGTATTGTGTTTGAATCATATATCGAAACACGATGGTTCCAATCCTCCCAAGGTCACTCTACTAAACTCATGATTTCTCAAATAGCTTCGTCCGTAGGTAGGACTTGATTGAGTGGATTGAAAGAAGGAGCATTTATGGGAGGGGCGGTGGTATCGTTGGCCGGAACCAACATGATAGGAGAAGTGGATGTAGATTGAATGGCTTGGTAGGCCAATTTAGCTAGAGATAACGACATTTGTTCTCCATATGTGTCAGGGTTTGAAGGAGCCGCTAGGATCCATGGATTAGTGTTTTCACGAGGAATAGATGAAAGCATGTTGACCATCTGTGAAACCTTGGGCAGCTGAAGAGGAAAAAAACCCATGAGGGAAGAAGCCTTCAATAGACCGGTACCGAGATTGACGTAAGAGTTAGGTACACCACCTACTAGGGGTACGAAGCCGCTTGGTAACGGGGAATAATCAGGGGTACAGAAAGACAACTGATCTACTGTAACTACCATTCCATCCAATGGAAATAAGATGATGCGAAAGATAGTAGATACGATGGCCGTCATGGCATATGTCCAATTGCGACCCAACAAGAGATTATAGTCGAGTTTTTTATCTACGACTTCTATGTCCATCGTTACTGTTTTCCCATACAAAGTGATGGGGTAGCTAGCTAGGTAACCTTTTGGCATGAAAGTGTGGCTATCGAACACTTTAAGGGAATTCAATGGTGGCGATAGGGTTGGAGAACCCAGGGCGAGCCAACATGAAGCCGACATGATGCAGGTAGAAGCACCTTTGTCAATGATAGTTCGGTTTATACTTTTACCTTTCGAGAATATTTGCAATTGAAATGCAAGTTGGTGAGAAAGGGAAGGTTCACACTTTTCCATGTTGAAAATGGCAAGCATGGAATCCTATGGATTGATACCACCAATAGCCGAAAGCAAAGCTTTCTTTTGTGTTGGGCATGTTTGTAATACTTCGAGCACCGACATAGTCGATGGCGCTTGCGCCAAGTCTTCTACAATGCTATAGCTTTGGGTGGCACATGCAGATGTATTGTACGTTGTACGTGGAAGTGTCCCTTTGGCGGGGCGAATTACAAGGTTAGCAACCAACCTTTCGATATGCAAATCATTGGGCGGTGGTGGGTTTTGACTTGAGGAAGGTTTATCTACATGAGTGACAGGAGCTCCATAAGATTTGGCTCTTGTTTGTAGATCTATCATTTCAAAGGTGTAAATGGTAGAAGATCCTTCACCAGCTGAAGGATGTTGCAAACCATCGTTGCCCCCTTGTGGGGGTTGGGGTTGGTTTGCAATGAGGTTTTGCGACTGTTGAGCGAGAAAAGGATTTTTAAGGACAACGAGGGTCTTATCAGTATCCTTTTTGGCAATATATTCTGTCCATTCTTGAAGATGCGGACAACAATAGGTCATGTGATCTTCAACATAGATTTTACAAGGAAATCTGGTGAGTTTATCCTTTTCATCATCAGGAGGCGTAGTGACCTTCTATTTTAGGTTTGGCTGCTTTGTTGACTGTTCCTCAGAAGGAGCGATATTTTTCTTATTCTTCTTGTTCCTACCACTGGGTTTTTGCGTAGACTGCACAGAGTTTATCGTGGTGGTAGGAAGAGCAGTCGATTTGGTAGAGGGGTCCACTATCATCTAGGCAATGTGACCACTGAGTTATTTTACAGCAACCCCAGAGATTGTGTCGATAATCCCGTTGGCGTGCACTGTAGAGTGCTGAGTAGCGGAAACATTGGAGTTACGAGGGGCATTGGGGATTATGTCGTAAAGAGTGCCAGACTATGAATATATCAGATCTAAGTGTTGGGCACGATGTATGGATTTGTCTTCTATGACCGCACCACCTAAAGTGACATATTTGGTGATTTGCAGGAGTAAGGACTTACAGAACCAGTATGCTAAGAGATATTCTGGGAGGGGAGCTTTGACTAACCTCCACCTATGTCTCCATTCATGTATATGATTGGAGATGTGGGTGGAGGTATCTTGGCGTAATGAAGTGAGGAGCTCTGTCCCATTCTCATAGCGGATGGGTAGCTAGAATTGCTTTAGGAATTCCATCACTAAAGCGTTGAAGGTGTTTACTGACGTGCGTGGTAACTCAATGTACCATTTAGTTGCGTTTCTAGTGAGGGTGCGGGGAAAAAGATGTAACTGGAAAATATCATCCACCATGGAGTTTGAAACACCCCAAAGATGGTAGGTGGTGATATGGGTGCCCATATCCTCCCCTTGCTTTCCTTCGAACTTGGGGATGTCCATCGGTATCTTATGTGGGATCGACGGCCATTGTAAGTTATGACAGATGGGGTTGTTTGTGAGTTTGTACAAGTCAGGTATAACCAACGTTGCCAAAAAAGGTAGAGATTTTGGTGCCCCCGACTCAGACCATGGTGATGACGTATGACTTGAGGAGCCTTGTGCTCCTCCCATCGTTTGAGTCCCAATATTATACATGGGCTACGTGGTATAGTAGTTTCTTTGAGGAATGGCATTGTAATGTGGATTTCCATGGGGATTTTGGTTCTCTAGTATAGAATTGCCCCCGGGATAAGCTGTGCCCCCTTGACTCATTTGAATTTGTGAGTAGGGTGCCCCCATGGATTGGTTGGGACCTCCTTGAGGATTCCCACCCATCATAGAACTAACCATTTTTCCATGATTAACATAAGGAATGCTCATGTCAATTAACGACTAACCATGCATGCCTGAGAATGGAGGGGGAACTATCACATTCCCTACTGGCATGTAATTATTTGGAATTCCCCCAGATATTTGAATCTAGGGGATTGAACTATACAATGGTGGCCGATCATATTGTTGGTGGATGGGAACCGCACCCATAGTGCTAGTTTGAGCGTTATAGGGAGCGCTGTATATAGCACTTGTAGAAGGTATGCAGTTTGATGCTAAAGGGGTGGAACCCGACATCAGCTGGGTTCCACTCGTAGAGGGTGTCATGTGAGTGGTTTTACTTGGGACAAATGGGATAACAGGGTTTGCCATCGAAAATGTTGTGGTGACTGCCGATTGGAGAAGTGGTGGAGGACCAAAAGTGTTCGTAAAGTCCCATGACCCATTAGTCGTCGATGGGATAGATGGAAATGTTCCAACTACCAAAGCAGGAAGTACAGGTACCACAAGAGCCAAGACTGGTTCCAGCGGATTCGTGAGTGGAGGGTTAAAGGGAGGAAGGAATCCTTCAGTAAAGAAATCCTTTGGCAAACTTGAATCATCGGTTGTCCAAACAGATCCCGTGTGAGATCTGGGAGACTGATCCCCCGAAGATGGGGAATCCGGTTCACTGGAGCTTGGCGGATCTTCCACAATGAGTGGAGGAAGTCCTAACAATCGTCTAAAGTGATGACAAGGGTTTGATGTAGCCACGGTGACCGTTAATTTTTATCAGTAAATTTTATTGTGATATTCTTTAAAGTCTCAAATGATAACACTCAGGTACGTAAAAAAATATAAAAAAAACTCTAAGTTGATCAATCAGCAAACATAAGGAAGTGACCCTGTCTGATAGGCACCAATCACTGGAGATGAAACCCAGTATCACAACTAATAATATAGAGGGCTGGCCAAATGTACAGTTACGATTACTCTTGAGCTTCACCCGAACCTTAGATTGAGGGGCCAACTACTCTCATGAAGACGAGCACCCTCCCAAAAAATGAAGACAGAGTAGGCCCGTTTGTATTAGGTACCAGGGCAGCCCACCCCAGTCACCTTGTGTAAGTCCCTAAAAGCTTGGCCACTAAGGATTACTTAGATCACAGACACCACCGGGGGGGACACAGTCGTAGACAGCACACTGTGTGGGCAGGATACTTGAGTCCTCAACTCAGCTCCAAAATCCGCAAAGGGATCCAATACACAGAATATGCAAAGGAGTTGTAAGAGAAGGTGGGCTACCTTCACTTACAGTCTGATGTTGTCTCGTATTTAGCTCCGCTTTTACTGGAGTGGTCTCGGTAGTATGAGTGTAGAAGGAATTTTCTCTCTTTTAATGACACTAGTTGGGTTTTCGATCTTGGGTAGTTTACTCACACTACCTATCCCAAGATCCTAGCCTGCACTAATGTTGGTTTGCTCAATAAAGAGTTACTGATTGATTTTAGGTAAATTTTATGTGTACTTGATTATTGTATTTGGTAAGGGAGTTGACGTATGAAATGTGATGAGACTCTGACTCAATAAATCATGCACAAGACAATGCTTTAAAATTTTTTCAATTCGATGAAAACAAGCTGTATTCTATAGGTGATAGTTTTTCACATATTCATATTATTTCCATGCATCTTAGTCATTTAACACATGCATAACCAAAGGACTTCTTTCCAATGTTTTTTAACAACTACTTGAAACCAAAATAGAATAGCTTTTAACCAGCTAAATAGAAGAATGAATAAAAAAAATGTGGATTCCGAAAAAATGCTTTTAAGAAAGAAAAACAATTTTTTTTTCCTAAAAAATAACTTTTAGGACACCTATTTTGCTAGCAAAATGCGGTAACAGATCTTCTTTCAGTCCATAAGAAGGCTTCCCATCCCTTTTGGCTTACATACACTACTGGGAATCAAGTATTTGGGAGACTAATGCTCCGTGACAATGGCTGCAAAGAGTTAATAGGTCCACTAACGCTCCCTGTAAGAAGACACAGTGATTTATAAAGATCTGTGTAGTCTACTAACCTGCGTTAGTGAGGGAAAACAGTCAAAATAGGGCTTCTCATATTAGATTTAGTGATGAACATATGTAGGCAAGATGCAACAAGGTTCTTGGTGAGTCAGAAAGGGAATGCAGAAGTATAGGGGGGACTTAGAAGGAGGAGAAAGCTGAGAAATGTGGGTAAACTGAGAACTAGATGTATAGTCCCCAGCGGAGTCGCCAATTCTACTATAGGATAAAATGCACGGCGTATGGAGAATGAAGATATGCTCAAAGGTCTTCCTGGGACCTTCGACAGACTATAAGATTATTTGCAACCATCACAAAGTTACATGCATGTTCATAAACATTAACTAACTATCAAAGAAGGAGAAGAAGATTACCTCAAGCCTTTGTGTAGATTTGTTGGAGAGCGCAATGTAGCTAGGTGAAAATCCCCTAAGCCAGCTCCAAATCAAGTCCTACAAATAGAAGATACAAGCATAATCACAACATACAAATCTGATAACTAATACATGAATACATAAAAGAACATCTAGTTACACATAACTAAGCTACTCATGCTAAAAGGTATTGGACAAACAACTGAATGAATGATCGTACCAACACCACGGAGTAGACAGTACAACTGTAGCATCAATGATTACAACCATCTGTTGTATCAGCCTTCCCTTACCCATCTAGCTTCTCTCTCTCTCTCTCTCCCTTCTTGCCAACTTCTTATGATTTGAGACAATGCTCAATAGTCAAGTATGCTATCTTTTCAAATGCTCTGACCTCTATCACCATAGCCCTAGCTTTGCATATGTAGCAATTGAGTTACGGTTTCCAAGTTCCTCCTTGAGTTCCCTAGGGATAAATCAATGAAATTGCCATGCTTTTCAGCGCTTTCCCTTTTGCCTCCTTCATTAGGATTATAAATCCTCCAAATAGGTCGAATCTGGATGTTTCCTTGCTTTTCTTGAGTATATCTAGGAACAAATATCTAGATATTTATGAGTCAATTTGTTCCTTTGACCCTTAAACTTCACTAGGATCCACTAATGTTGTTCTCGAACTAGTAACTTGAGTTAGTTGGGTCACTAACGCAACCTTAGGCTTGCAGAGAAGCTTTATAAAGCAGTTTGTTAGTGCATAGCTAGCATTAGTGTGGAATCAAGGCATGTGATCTTGGTCTTTGCTTCAGCGATCATGTCTTTCCCCTCTGAGTTGATGAGGAGGTCAATTTGCTGTATAACATTATGTGTTGTAATGTGATGGTTATGTGAATGATTCTCATGGTTGTAAGGGACTAGTGGATCCTTGTGATGTTGATATACTCCTCAATTGTTGAATTACTTATATGCTTATGTTTAAGTGTTTGACATGACCAACTAATTGTGGGTATGTGTGATTTCCATTATATGATATGTATGAATATCTCGAACAATTTTTGTGTAAAGGTTGTCTAAGGCTTGTGGTCAATATTGTGTATGGTTGTTTAATAAATTCCATTAAACTGTCGTGGTGTGTGTGAATCCATGGGTTGTATGCTATAATGGAAAATGATACTTTGTTTCTTAGAAGTAATGAATTTTCATGTTAAAGTTATTCTTATGACATGGTAAGAGATTTGCATTTCTATCGTGTATGATGGGTTGTTGCTTTTATTTGCTGGTTACAATATAATATTGAAATCTTGCATTGCATGTGCTAGGAATGGTTATAAGAGGCCACTGAAATCCTCACAACTTTAGGCATGGGTTCCTAGAGAACAAACATATATTTGATCCAAACAAACCTTGATAAAATTCATAAAGGAAAGAACATGAGCGTTGTAAATACGCAATATGGGAAATTTCCCATCACTTGATGCCAAATATTTCCATCGCATCATAGGGGTGTGATAGTGGGTTCCAACAGGTTGGGTGCATTGGTGTTGATGATGAAGGGTGCGATAGAATACTATCTTCATCCTTCAATAGGAAAGTTTTTCTTTACATGAAGGCTTGAGGTCGGTGGGGCCTAGGTCTTATGTTGATGTTGCAGATGCCACAGAGTTAGGGTAAGGCTATGTGGATTATACGTAATATGTGTCTTAATGACATTGAAATATTTCCAACATTGCACGGCAACAACATGACATGTGGAATGAAAAAATGACCCTTTGGAGGGCCAAGTGGCCAATTTTATGGTGACACATGGCACCATTAGGGGGTGCCACATGATAAGATGATGTCACCCTGGCATAAGTAAAATGCAGTAGGAGTAGGTGACATGGTGGTTAGATTGATGTGGCATCTAGGTGACACATGGAATGGTTTTGTGGCACAAGTTGGACTAGAAAGCGCCCCATAGTACTGATGTGGTAGTTGACATGGTGTGCATAAATCCATGGGTTGTATGCTATAATGGAAAAGGATACTTTGTTTCTTAGAAGTGATGAATTTTGATGTTAAATTTCTTCTTATGACATGTTAAGATATTTGCATTTCTACCGTCTATGATGGGTTGCTGCTTTTATTTTCTGGTTACAGTCTAATATTGAAATCTTGTATTGCATGTGCTAGAAATGGCTATGTAAGGCCATTGAAATGCTCACAACTTTAGGCGTGGGTTCATAGAGAAAAAAAATATATTTGAGCCAAACAAACCTTGATAAAATTCATAAAGGAAAAAAACATGAGCATTGTAAATACGCAAGACGGGAAATTTCCCATCACTTCATGCCAAATATTTCACCGCATCATAGGGGTGTGATAGTGGGTTCCTCCAGGTTGGGTGCATTGGTGTTGATGATGAAGGGTGTGATAGAAAATTATCGTGGTGTGTGTGAATCCATGGGTTGTATGCTATAATGTAAAAGGATACTTTGTTTCTTAGAAGTAATGAATTTTGATGTTAAATTTCTTCTTACGACATGCTAAGAGATTGGCATTTCTGCTGTGTATGATGGGTTGTTGCTTTTATTTTCTGGTTACAATCTAATATTGAAATCTTGCATTGCATGTGCTAGGAATGGCTATGCAAGGCAATTGAGATCCTCACAACTTTAGGCATGGGTTCAGAGAGAACAAACATATATTTGAGCCAAACAAACCTTGATAAAATTCATAAAGGAAAAAGCATGAGCATTGTAAATACACAAGATGGGAAATTTCCCATCACTTGATGCCAAATATTTCCATCTCATCATAGGGGTGTGATAGTGGGTTTCTCCAGGTTGGGTACATTGGTGTTGATGATGAAGGGTACGATAGAAAACTATCCTTGTCCTTAAATAGGAAAGTTTTACTTTACATGAAGGCCTGAGGTCAGTGGGGTCCAAGTCTTATGTTGATGTTGTAGATGCCACAGAGTTAAGGTAAGGCTATGTGGATTATACATAATATGTGTCTAAATGACATGGAAATATTTCCAACATTTCATGCCAACGACATGACATGTGGAATGAAAAAATGACCCTTTGGAGGGCCAAGTGGCCAATTTTTTTGGTGACACATGGCACTGTTAGGGGGTGCCACATGAAAAGATGATACCACCCTGGCATAAGTAAAATGCAGTAAGAGTAGGTGACATGGTGGTTAGATTGATGTGGCATCTAGGTGACACATAGAAGTGGTTTTGTGGCACAAGTTGGATTGGAAAGTGCCCCATGGTATTGATGTGGTAGTTGACATGGTTGGGGCACACGCCAGCATGGACTGCATACCCTAAAAAATGTTTTGTTGTGAATTTCATTAACACACATTGATGGAATCTACGGAGGAGATGGAAAATGTGGGTTGAAAACTAACTCCATTAACCGATGAAGATATTCATGTTGTGCTACATATGTTGAAGCAGAAAGGCATTGGGGGTGTGGCATGCTGGCATAGTGGTGCTATGATGTGGAGGGTTCCATGATGGACCTTGTGTGAGGTGATAGTGCCACATGGTGGATATTTGTTGATGTGTCAAGGTTAAGTGGCCCAAGTTTAAGTGGGCATAACTTTTAATCCAAAGGCGAGATTAAGGAAATCTCTCGACACGTTGAACGTAATGGTATTTTGTAAGATGAGTTCTACATACTTTGGGAAGGATGAAATTTTGTAACCCCATATTCATAATGATACCATGGAGGTTGGGTTAATTAAAAGTAGCACATCTCATTCAACCGTGGTGTTGATAAATCTAGGGTAAAGCAATTAGGTGATTCCTCTATGTTAGATAACTACTTGTGAATGGTTTTTACTTCTTAGATTAGGATCTTATTTTACTTATGTTATTATAGTTTTCTTCTTCATCAAAAAACTACCAATGCATAAACCACAAAGAGACAAGAGACACACAATGTAAGCTATCAGATAGGGCCAAAACCTCTCCTACTTGAGAGGAAAACCCAAATGAACTCTTATTCTTATAGAGACTTCAATTGACAAATACCAAGACCATGACACTTAACTCTACAACTCGTCCAAGTCCAAGTCAACTTTCTTCAAGTCAAATTTAACTCTTTGATTTAGTTACAATTTCTTCTTTAATGCTTATCCTTCACTTCTCCAACTCAGATCTGAACTTTTCAGCCTCCTTGACTGTGGTCTTCAACCTACTATAGTAGACTCTCCTTTCTCACACGTGTGACATATTTAGGATAAATTTTGTCCTTTACTTCTTCACTTAACTAGAGATGATCTCTATGTTAAATCGACATGAAGCATAGATAGGTTCCTTGACTTAACTCGGATTCTTGAAGTTCTGTAATTTTGGATTTTCTGTAATATGTGTATGCCCTAACCTTTCCTCACACATGTGATAGAATTTGCCCAAAAAAAACCTGTAATCCCTTCATTTTTCCCTTCGATATTGATCTCTTTCCTTCACTTGGATGTAGGGTTTCTACTGACCCATAGATTGAACTTCCTCATACCTTTCTCACTCAAATTTCCTTTTGTAAAAAATCTTGTCTTTAAATGAGAGTTGAGCTGCCTATTTATAGTGATTTTCTCATGAATATAAGTTGACTTTACTTGGAGACTAGGCCAACATGCCTTTTCGAGATCATCCTGAGGCCGTCTTCTTGGAGGAGCTTGAGCTTCGTCTTGGAGGGTCTCTTTGACTCTTTCAATGAATTACATGTAATATACCCAAGAAAGGTCCTTCATACATGACATTGATTCACTTTGACATTATGACTAATCCTAAGGGCTCATAATGGGAGCCATTACTAAAAAAAAAATTCCTTGCTCATGAAACCCATGAGACAAGCATTACAATAATAATTTTATTTTTCTTATTTGCATCAATTACATAAAATCACAATTACACATGTCATTATGAAGGCCAAACCTAGTTACACTTTTCAATAATCCCTCTTAACTAGGGAGGTATTTATAATGGTACTTGGTCATTCTTAATCTGAAGAATTATCATAAGAAGAGTCAGATTGGTAACCCATATGTTTAGCATCATATCAACTAGCATCATCACATAGCAAGGCCTTGACTAACAATTCTGTCTCTCCACAATATCTGAGCTCAATGATGGCGAGACTAATGATGTATAAACACCCTCATCATTGTTTCTCTTAGAACATATCCCACCTGGGTTTTTAGGGTTTGTTCCACCAAGACTATTCTTATCTTGGATTCCTAATCCTCAAAGAATATTGGTCCTATATGACTATTCTTATCTTGGATTCCCAACCCTCAAAGAATATCGGTCCTCTATGAATAATATTATCTTGGATTCCCTAACTCATCCTCAAAGAGCATTAGATTCCAGATGTTTACGCAATCCTCCATTTTGTCTTCCCAAGTGAACACAAGAATGACATGTCTATGTCTCCCTTTTAATCAGGGAGCACATATCTATTCCAATTAAGGAATGTACTCATTCCTATGGAAGGATTGTACCTAATCTCCCTCTTGGTTTAGAAATTTTTCTTCCAAGTTTCTACCAAGTAAGAAACTTGTTTCCAGGCTCCCTCTTAATTAGGGACCTATAACAACTCCTTAGGTGGAGATGATGGGACACCTAGATGCTTAAAGAACTCCTCCTCATGATGTCATGAATTTATCTTCTTTATTCAAGCGTCTTCATGTTTTGGTACTTCTTCGTAGGAAACATATCATCTATTACTTTCATCCATGAGTCCATATATGGCTTTTCTTCATGCCATGCTATCTTCTTTCATGCCATGTTTCCTGAAGGAACTTCCTTCCTGCTACATGATTAACAGTGGTGGAAGAAATACATATTTCTTCCTTTGGCAACCATGCATAATCCTATCCAGATATTTGTTCAGAAATAAGAAATGAAAACTTAAATCCAAATTACCTTTGGGATGATATTTTATCATGATATCTCCTTGTTTGCATCAATATCCTACACACATATTGACACATCTCCAAAAGATATATATTGTCAAGGGTCTCTTTCTTTTTCAAATTACAACAGAGTCTTCATACCTTTCATGGAGATATCCTAGTCAAATATTCTAGTCCTTGGATGCTGATTGCCTTTTCCATGGTTGCATATTCCACGATCTCCTCCTTCCTTTCTTCACACATTTCATTCCCACGAACTTCCAATCAGAGTTCCTCCAATTATTGTCAAGCACCTGATATTAGATATGAGAATATATTATGTTGATTTCATCTAGTGAATGTGTGACCCATGCCTTCCTACATCCTTTCAAGGGAGGAGATCCTTTCTTTTGATCATGCTCTCGAGATAGAGCATTTATCCATGCTACCTACAACCATATGACATGAATTTATAATATTGAACACAAGCATACATACCTCATTTTTCCTTTAGGTCATCAAGAGTTCCTTCAAAAACTTCCTTGATTGAAGGAACTTCAATCCCTTGATTTGCTTCACTTATTTTTGTCATCATGCCATATTCCCACGAATTCCACAAGTTTGGAATTATTTATGAAGCCCTTGCTTCCTTTTGATTGGTGAAACTTCCGATGAAGATTCCAATAAAGGATCTTGAGTATCCTCATCGAGCACATGTTTCTTTTTGACATATGTATGATGAGCCTAGTACATATGATCATTTTCTTCTTTCTTTCCTATAAGTGCCACTTATGGTTATAATGGGGTTACCAAGAGCTATATCCCTCCATAGACTTTTATTTCAGCCATATTTCATGCTTCTCTATGATGATGTCATGATCTCTTGCTTTTAATGCTTCTATGATGCCATGATGCATCCTATAATTTTTCTTAGTGAATCATGATAGCCATATATTACAACAGAAAAAACTTAAAAATAGGCACTTGAAAAGAACTAGGTGAGGAAGACTATCTCAATCATAATAGAGATATCTTACTTCCTCTTTCTTGGACTTCTTCTTTTCAGATTTCTCTACTTCTTTGGTGATATGGGATTCTTCTGTTCCTATTTTGTTATTGTCCTTCTTGATTTTAGGACAATCTCTTTTGTAATGTCCATATTCTTGACATCCATAACATTGGATCTTATCCATGTTCATTTTCTTTTTTTGAGAAGCAGAATTTTCAAATTTCCCCTTTCTTCTTATCATTATAGCATAATCTTGATTTTGTTCACTTGTTCCTGCACCAAATTTTTCCCTTAGCCTAGATTCCTCAGTCTTTCATAGTGACCATAGATCTTGGAATGGAGTAGATTATTTCTTCCCATAAATACTTGAAGTAAAGTTACCCCACTCCTATGGTAGTGCATTTAGTACAAATGTAGTCATTTATATATCATTCATGACTTTTCCCAGATCTTGTAGTTGATCCCTGATTTCAGATATCCTCATAAAGTATGAGACTATTCCTTCTTCTCTTGATATCTTGAGTTTGTAGAGTTCTTGCCTTAATGAGATGATTCTCCTACAATTCTTACAAAATACAACTCTACCAATTTGTCATAAATTTCTTTTGAACTTTTGAGTTTTGATACATTTGGAATGAGGGGATCCTTGATGGATTCTATGAGAATCCTTTGAGCCCTAACTTCCCCTTTCATATAATTTGCAAGTGCCTAAGAATCTTCCTTTACTAGTTTAGTGAAAGATCATTTGACATGATCCATAACCTTATTTTTAATGTGATTCAGATCTGTCCTATTCTTCCATGCAAGATATTTGAAGCCCTAGCCAATTTCTTGCTTTCCTTGCAAAAAGACATTTTTACAGATTCAGACATAAATATACTTACTTGTGAATATGCTTCTTCCACTTGCTTCCTCCTTGAATTTGATGATAATTTAGATGATAGAGAACTTCTCCTTGATGAGGATAGATCTCTTCAAGAGCGATCCTTGACTTCACAAAGAAGGAGATCACTTTAGATTATTTGATGGAGAGGCCCTTGTTGATGATGATCAATGATGACATTTTGATGCTTCTTGGATGGACTTCTGTAATGGCAAGGTCCTAGCTTCAACGAGAGGAAACTACCTTATAACTTGTGAAGATGATGACAACATCCTTGATCTTGCTTCTCTAGAAAAAAAAATTGATGTATAAGTCCTTCAACTTGAGAAGGGTCTTTGAGGTCTCCTGAGATGGCTTAAGGGTTCCAAGACTTCTTTGTAGACTTCTTCTTTGATCTAGTGTTTTTAATACTTCCTTTATAGATCTTGACTTTAAGATGAACTTCTAGATTCACTTTGATGCCTTCCTTTAGATTTGATCCTTGGGTGTCCCTTGATGAAATTTAAATTTCTCAACTTTTTTACCTTAGCTCTAAGACCATGTTGAAAAATCTAGGGCAAAGCAATAAGGTGATTTCTCTGTGTTAGATAACTGCTTCTGGATTCTTTTTACTTCTTAGAGTAGGACCTTCTTTTACTTATGTTATTATAGTGTTCTTCTTCATCGAACAACTACCAATGCATAAACCATAAAGAGACAAGAGACACACAATGTAGGATATCAAACCAGGGCCAAAACCTCTCCTATTTGAGAGGAAAACCCAAACGAATTCTTATTATTATAGAGAGTTCAATTGATGAATACCAATACCATGTACCTTGACTCTACAACCTATCCAAGACTAAGTCAACTTTCTTCAAGTCAAAGTTAACTCTTTGATTCAACTACAATTTCTTCTTCAATGCTTAGCCTTCACTTCAACTCAGATCAGAACTTTTCGCCCCCCTTGACTGTAGTATTCAACCTACTTTACGAACAATCCTAAGGGCTCACAATGGGAACCATTGCTAAAGTAATTTTCCTTTCTCATGAAACCCATGATACAAGCATTACAATAATAATTTTATTTTCTTCTTTACATCAATTACATAAATTCACAATTACACATGTCATTATGAAGACTAAACATAGTTACACTTTTTAACACTCCCTCTTAACTAGGGAGGTATTCATAATGGTACTTGGTCATTCTCAATCTGAAAAATTCTCACAAGAAGAGTCAGATTGGTAACCCATCTGTTTAGCATCATATTAACCAACATTGTCACATAGCAAGGCCTTTTCTAACGAATCTATCTTTCCACAAGATCTAAGCTTAATGATGGCGAGACCAATGATGTATAGAGATCCTCATCATTATCTCTCTCGGAACATACCCCTCCCGGGTTCTCAGGGTGTGTTCAACCAGAACTATTCTGATCCTGGATTCTCAGTCCTTAAAGACTATTAGTCCTCTACAATTATTGTTATCTTGGATTCCCTAACTCATCCTCAAAGAGAATTAGAGGCTAGATGTTTACCTAATCCTCCATTTTGTCTTCCCAAGTGAAGACAAGAATGATGTGTCTATGTCTCCCACTTAATTAGGGGGACATATATATTCAAACGATGGAATATACTCATTGCTATGGAAGGAATGTACCTAAGTTCCCTCTTGGCATAGGAATTTTGTTTCCAAGTTTCCACCAAGTAAGAAACTTGTTTCGAGGCTCCCTCTTAATTAGGGATCTACAACAACTCCTCAAGTGGAGATGATGGGAAAACTAGCTTCTTGAAGAACTCCTCCTCACGATGTCATGAACTTCTCTTATTTATTCAAGAGTCTTCATGTTGCGGGACTTCTTCGTAGGGAACAAACCATCCATCACTTTCATCCATGGGTTAGTCATGACATCATCAGAAAGTGATACATCAATCTATATATGGCCTTTCTTCATGCCATGCAACCTTCTTTCATGCCATGTTTCCTGAAGGAAATTCCCTCCTGCTACATGGTTAACAGTGGTGGAAGACATCCATAGTTCTTCCCTTGGAAGCCATGCATAAGCCTATCCAAATATTTGTTCAAAAATAAGAAATGAACACTTAAATCAAAATTACATTTATGATGATATTTTATCATGACATCTCTTAGTTTTCATCAACATCCTGCAAACAGATTGACACATCTCCAAAATATATATGCTATCAAGGGTCTCTTTCTTTTTTAGATTACATCAGAGTCTTCATATCTTTCATGGAGATATCATAGTCAAATATTCTAGTCCTTAGATGTTGATTTCGTTTTACATGGTTGCATATTCCACGATCTCTTGCTTCCTTTCTCCACACATTCCATTCCCAGGAACTTCCAATCAGATTTCCTCCAATTATTTTCTACCATGTAATATTACATATGAGGACATATTATGTTGATTTCATCTAGTGAATGTGTGACCCATGCCTTCCTGGATCCTTTAAGGGGTGGAGATCCTTTCTTTTGATCGCGCTCTCGCGATAGAGAATTTATCCATGCTACCTACAACCATATGACATGAATTTACAATATCGAACAGAAGCATACATACCTTATTTTTCCTTTAGGTCATCTAGAGTTCCTTCAACAACTTCCTTGATTGAAGGAACTTCAATCCCTTGATTTCTTTCACTTCTTTTTGTCATCATGCCATCTACCGATGAATTCCACAAGTTTGGAATTCTTGATGAAACCCTTGCTTCATTTTGATTGGTGAACCTTCCGATGAAGATTCCAATAGAGGATCTTGAGTATCCTCATCGAGCATATGTTTCTTTTTGACAGATGTATGGTGAGCCTTGTACTAGATGATCTTTTCCTTCCTTTTTCCCATAAGTGCCACTTATGCTTCTAATGACGTACTAAGAGCTATATCCTTCCACAGACTTTTATTTCAGCCATCTTTCATGCTTCTATATGATGATGTCATGAGGTCTTTCTTTTAATGTTTCTATGATGCCATGATGTATGTTATCATTTTTCATAGTGAATCATGATAGCCATGTCTTACAATAGAAAAAACGTGAAAACAAGAACTTGAAAAGAACTAGGTGAGGAAGACTATCTCAATCATAGTAGAGATCTCTTACTTCCTCTTTCTTGGACTTCTTGTTTTCAACTTCCTCTACTTCTTTAGTGATATGGGCTTCTTCTCTTCCTCTTTTGTTATTGTCCTTATTGATTTTAGAACAATCTCTTTTGTAATGCCCATATTCTTGACATCCATAGCATTGAATCTTGGCGATGTTCATTTTCATTTTCTGAGAACCATACTTTTCAAATTCTTCCTTTCTTCTTGTCATTGTAGCATAATATTTATTTTGTTCACCTAATCCTACACCAAATTTTTCCTTTAGCCTAGATTCTTCAATCTTGCATAATGACCATAGATCTTGGAATGGAGTAGCTTCTTTCCTCCCATAAATACTTGAAGTAAAGTTAACCCACTCCTCTAGTAGTGCATTTAGTACAACTGTAGTCATTTCTTTATCAGACATGATTTAGTTTATCCTTGATTTCAGATATCCTCATAACATATGGGGCTATTCCTTCTTCTCTTGACATATTTAGTTTGTAGAGTTCTTTACAACTCTACCAATTTGTCATAAATTTCTTTTGAAGTTTCTAGTTTTGATACATATGGAATGAGGGGATCATTGATGGATTCTATGAGAATCCTTTCAGCCCTAATTTCCCCTTTCATATAATTTTCAAGTGTTTGAGCATCTTATTTTGCTGGCTTGGTGATAGATCCTTTGACATGATCCATAACCTCACTTTCAATGAGATTCAAAACCTGTCCTCTTCTTCTATGCAAGATAGTTTGAAGCCCCAACCAATTTGTTGCTTTCCTTACAAAAAAACATTTTGATAGATTCAAACATAAATATACTTACTTGTGAATATGCTTATTCCACTTGTTGCCTCCTTGAATTTGATGGTAATATAGATGATAGAGAACTTCTCCTTGACGAGGATAGATCTCTTAAAGAGTGATCCTTGAATTCACAAAGGAGATAGGTTTAGATTCTTTGATGGAGAAGACCTTGTTTATGATGATCGATGAAGACCTTTTGATACTTCTTGGATGAACCTCTATAATTGTAAGGTCCTAACTTCAATGAGAGAAAATTTCCTTAGAACTTGTGAAGATGATGACAAAGTCCTTGATCTTGCTTCTCTAGCAAGAAACTTGATGTATAAGTCCTTCAACTTGAGAAGGGTCTTTGAGGTGTCTTGAGATAGCTTGAGGGTTCCAATACTTCTTTGTAGACTTCTTATTTGATCTAGGGTTTTGTTTAGAGAAAGATAAATTTGTTTGTTTGATTGTTGCTAAACTATCGTCTGATATGAGGGAGATTAGTCTTGTCTGCAAGATCGCAAAGAGAAAGTGCGGAACCAGAGTTTTAGAGACTTTTGAGGGCTTTCTCTTATTTTCAAGGCTTGATATGAGGAACGAAGGCTTAAGATTTGCAAAGAAGGAAAGTATGATTGGTAATGGACTCACACAGATTGCAGAATGTCAAGGTGACAATTTTTTGTGCAACAGATTGCCCCTTAAAGTGCGAAGTCTACAATAGATGAAGATAGAGTTTGTCATATATGAAGAGTGAAGTACTTTATCTTTTCAATTATCATCCTGTGGACACCCCAGTCGGAACCTGTAAAAACATTCAATGCAAAAATATATATATGTGAACATATCATCACTGAGGTAGGCATTCCCATACTCAAATCAAAACTGACTAGAAAACTAACTAAACTGTTCTGATACAGGAATGATTTTGTAATACAACAAGAGTATAGATATATGTAGACACAATATGGGCGCAACCATCCATTTATGAATAGTCCACTATATAATGAATAACAAAATTCCTTGCAGCCTGGATGGTAGAAACTAAATCCAGGGTCTTGATTTCTGCTTCCCGAATTAGTACGATTCTATCCATGTGAATAAATGTGTCGAAGTTGAACATGGTAGAAACCACTTGATTACCAATCAATGATGTGAACTGTTAAAAAGTGTGAGAGAAACCACCAGTAATATCAATGGCTCTCAAAGTACTCAGTACAATCCATGAAATGTGAATAAATGAGTTGATGTCTAACATGTCATAGAATCATTTGATCGAAGGTCAATGATGCAACCTATCATTGAAGGCGAGAAACTTGCCATTAGGGCATGTAGATTTCAAGGTACTGATGATTTCTAGATCATCTTTCTAGATAATGAGCTAAAGTCGATAGAAAGCGATCTGTCGTAGGCAAGACCAAAACATGAAATCATAGATCAAGTTTTAAAGAAACATATTGGCAATGACTGACTCAGGGATGGTCAAAATGGATGACAGATATTTTACAAATGAATGGTTTGTTTGAACTAACATCTTGAACACATAATGACATTGCAAATGGTTTGGTGACAATTGACCCAAAGCTAATACCCAGAAATCGGCTGAAGACTTTCAATATGGTTTGATTAACTATTAGGAAAAGGATTTCCCAACCTAGGTGAACAAAAGCATCATGTTCAAGAATGGTTAACTTCTTTTCTAAAACACAAAGGGTAACAAACGAGTTCATTTTTCTCCCTTTTCCCCCACCATTTCTGGCAAGTACCTCTTTATTTTTGACAAGCTTAAGGAGGATAACATTTGCTTGTTTATAAGCTCATCCTTTGGATGAGTCCAACTTAGTTTAAAATTTGAACCCTAAGAAGGAGTGGTTCATTCCTATTTAAAATTGAATAGGTCCTTTATTGTTAAATTTTAACGAGTCCAGTATAGGAAAAACTCGGTGTTTTTCAATTTTAGGGAGTCAGAAGAAAAACTTAAGAAAACTCCATGGGTGTCCTTTTTCATAAATTTGTGTCCCTCAAGATCGAAAAAAGTATAAAATAATACTTGAGAGAACCACTTGACCATTATGATCAAGGAGTACTTTCATAATTAGTGGCTCCGATATGAAAAAGTAAAAAAACGATCGAAGACACGTCGATTTATAACCAATATCAAACTTGAAATGACAAAAGTCCGACGATCTTTTCATGTTTATACGGTCAGAAAAGAGCTGTAAGTGGACCACCTTTTTAATTCTGTTTAACGAGTTTAAAAAGGAAAAACTCGGCAATCTTTTCATATTTTACGAGTCAAAAAAGTGCTTAAAGATGACTCCAATGTTTTGCTTTTTCGTAAATTTTTGGAAGAGTCCAAAAAAGTGAGAAAAGTACTCTTTCTTGAAAAATGATCAATTTTCCCCGAAAAATCCAATATTCTGCACAAAAAAACTCAAGATATTAGTCATACCTGTTTAAGATAAATAAAAACGTATCAAAAAGTTACCTTATTAAAGTGAAAAATAAATAAATTAAAAATTCATTTATTCAAAAGATCTTATAAAAAGGGCTTTTGTAAATTCATTTTTATTGTTTGATTTCAGAGTGAGAAGTGAGAGTTTTTGGGTAAGAAACTTCCTATGAAGATTGCGGAAAATCTGTCCGTTGGAATCGAAAACCGTCAACTCCAGGTAATCCACTTCATCCTTATCTTGCATTTCAACCATTTACATTTCATTTTTAGGCTTTCATTTTGATATTTGGCGGAGAAATTGGTTTAGTAAATCACTTGCAGGGGTCCGTAGGTGCAACACGCGGCCCCTGCGGACCCCGACTTTTTTCTACAAAGAAAAAAGTTGTGGTTCCGCACATATTGCTTACGATGCGTGCAGACCTACACACTGTCTGTAACCAGTGGGTGTGGACCCCGTGAAATGGATTTTAAAAATTCAAATTTTTCTATTTCCACCTAAAAAGTTTCGAACTAAATTGTTATAATATGTCGTTTTTGCATTGTAGGACATACAAAATGCTTATTTGGCGGGAATGCGAGCATGAGGATGTGGATCTTGCCGCAATAAATCATCCACCCACATTGGATGCATTGAGAGCATGCAAACTATTTAAGTTTTGGGCCATACTAGGCATGAGGGCCCAAGTAGACTTTTTGCAATGGCTGGTAGACAGGTGGAATATACACGACTAATGTTTCATGATTTGTGTCCACCCGCTCGAAATTGAGCTAGAGGACATATATTTCTTGACTGGTTTGCCCAAGAGAGGCGAATGATTATCTCTTTTCAGGACTAGGCCAGGTGGCCAGTTTGTCACTAGTCTCCGATTGGAGTTTTGCAATGATCAAACAAAGGACAAACGAATCGATATTAAAACTATCGACTGTCTTGAAATTAAGGTTATTGCATTTACTGTCACCAGACTATGCAGAAATGCAACATTGCATGTAGCTACTGGATCCCAGATGCAGATGGTTGTAGACTGTTATCAAGGCACCATATTCAACTGGTGTGAGGATGCGTTGGAAAATGTAAAAGGCCAACTAACCAGAGCAAAGAACAGACAACTGAAAAACTTTGGATACGGTTTCCTCATTGTGAGCTTTGGTCTAGAGAGGGTCCCTATGCTGGTCCCAAAACAACGTTTTGTTGAGGCTGGTCTTCCTCGAGAGCCTAGGATAATGCGTTGGGTTGCTTTGATGGCCCATCACCATGAGGAGGGTTCAGAGGTTGTTCGATTTCTGCCTGAGTATTTTCATTGGTTGAGGAGCCAAATTTTTGTGATTCAAGATTTTCCATATGCCAGGATGGATTATTGCGGTGACCCAAACATGATTATTCCGCCAGGAGAGTAGTAGGATGATTTAGGTAAAATGATTTTCAACACTTTCTAAGTTTTAACTATTTTTTTTTTGTTTTTTGTTTTGTTTTTTTTTTTTGTTTTTTTTTTTTAAATTGTCCAAAACTGACAATAAGAAGTTTTAAATGTAGATGTGGGTCCATGATGACTCGCCACTCTCTAGCCTTATGAGAGGAGACACCCAGCTGCAGTAGGACCAGCCCCATAGGACCAATCTACAGAGATCCTAACTGATTTCGAGAATCATCTAGAGCATTTGATAGCAGATATTCCAGAGACTGGCATAGATGATATTCCACTTAGGTTACAGCAATATGTGATTGGGGTCCCAGGACCTTTTAGGAGGTTCCTTTGTAGGGTGGCCCAAGCAGTGGTTTCTTATTGTGATCATCACCAGGGATAGGATGATCACTTTTGTAGACTCACATAACATTTTTGTCTTTTTGTACTATCATTTTTCCAATCATAAGATGTTTTTGAACCTATGATCGAAGACGATGTATATTTTAACACACTTCTTCTATGCTATGATATATCATTATTACTGGCTATCTTGTGTAACATGTTATTGAATGTTTTTAAATTTACTGTTTTGATTATTGCAAATGTCTATTTATCATACGAGAAGCAACTGCATCTGCTAATGTATTTAAATGTCTTGGAATATGTTGATATTCAATGTAATCAAATTCACGTTCCGAGAGACGAAATCTCAAAAATAATCTTAATAACACTGGATTTCTAATGGCATAAATCCTGTTAAGCTGTATTACAACTAGTTCAGAATCTAATCTAACAATCAAACTCTGAATCCCAAATGAGATGGATTTAGATAATAACTCAATCATTGCACTATACTCTGCAATGTTATTCATTGTACTGAGGCTTACCCCATGCATAGATACTAACTCATAAGAGGGTGAATAGATAACCCAAGATGCGGAAGAAATGTTCTGTGTACTATGAAAAGCACCATCGGAAAAGCTAATGTACGTTTGAAGAGACGTCGACATCTGCAATATCAAGAGTATAATCAAGATAAGCAGAAACAATGATAAAAGCACCCTCTAAACTAGGCACAATTTTCTAATTTAAAACACACCAACTATAAAGAAACTAATCTAGCAAAAATCTCCACACCAAAATTTAAGCATAATATCTTTTCAGGGAAAGCCCATTTCTGGGTTTACCCAAAGAGACACCATCAAAATCTACCAATTCATAGGCCCCTTTTGCTATCTTTCGCTTAATAATAGAAGGACCATGCCACATAGGTACAAATTTTCCAGCCCCTAGCTTATCGTTTGCTTGATCATATAGTAAAACTAGGTCTCTTTCCGAAAAATTATGAGGTGTAACATTTCGATCATGCTGAGCGTTCATCCGTTTCACATGAGTTTTGATTGCTAATGCAGCAGTGTGTCGATTCTCATCTAGCTAAACTAAGTACAAAAGACGTTTCTCCTCTTTAGAAGTGGCTGGGAGTAATTCTATGGCTAATTGCAATGACGAAATTTCACATTCAATAGGTAACACTACTTCCAAACCATAAACCAGTTCAAAAGGAGTGAAACCAGTTGATGTTTTCATTGAGGTTCGATATGCCCAAAGTGTTGGAAATAACATGTTATGCCAATTTGACCTATGAATACCAATGATTCGTTGGATCATAGTAACTAGAAATTTATTGATAGCTTCAACCAGACCATTAGCTTGCGGGTAATATGGAGTAGAACTATCGTGATGCAAGCCAAGTTGATCTTTCAGTTCAGTCATCATGATGTTTCGAAAATGACTTCCATGATCAGTAATAATAGCTTGAGGAACACCAAATCTAGCAATTATATGATTGAATATGAAAGTTGCAGCAGTTTTGCCATCTGCCGAAAATGTAGGCATCACCTCGGCCCACTTAGTAACATAATCTACTGCTAGGATGATATATGCATGCCCCCCGGCTGAGTGAGGGTTACATGTAATAAAGTCAATACCCCACTTTGTGAAAGGACCGACAACAATTATAGGGTGGAGAGGAGTGGGTGGAGCAAGCATCTTACGATCAAAAGTTTGATAATTGTGGCATTTCTAGACTGCATAGATACAATCTTTGAATAAAGATGGCCAAAAATAACCAACGCGCAATATCTTTTGGGTTATGGCATACCCAGACATATGAACGCCACATGCTCTAGAGTGACAGTCATTCAGAACCTTTTCAGCTTTTTCATGAGTTAGACAGCGTCGGAAAACAAAATCTGCCCCACGACGATAGCGTGTATCACCAATAATGTATTGTTGGGATTGGAAATGTATTTTCCATCGCTGAGATTGTGAGATTTTAGGCTGAAAAGATTGGGTTTGGAGATAAACAATAATATCTCCATACCATGCATCAAGAGTACTGATAAGAAACAAGTATTCGTCTGCAATGGGCTCTTCCGCCACAGTTTCAGTATCAGTACACGGGATATCGCACATCAGTTCCGCAAAAACCAAAGATTTCTTTGCCTTGGATTTTTCAAATTCCAAGTCAAGTTCCTGCAGGATAACTATCCATTTGGAATACTTTCCCCCTAACAATTGTTTGGTCAAGATATACATCATAGAGTTACAGTAAAAAATTATCGTGGTTTTGCGTAATAAGATGTAGTGACGAAATATTTAGACAGCTTGAAAAGCTACCAAGGCCAATTTCTCCACATGTGAATATTTAAGCTCAGTCGGATTCAGAGTTCGACTAAGATAGTAAATCACATGTCCATTGTTGAATGAATCTTCCTGAACTAAAACCATCCCAATGGTGGAATGAGAAGTGGCGAGGTACAAAAAGTAATCCTGGTTGTAATTGGGAGGATGCAATAACGGTGCATGGACCAACGCGTGTTTAAGTGCATCAAAAGATTTGTTAACTATCTCATCCCAAAAGAATGGAGTATTCTATTTCAACAACCTGGTAAAACCTTTCGTTTTCTTGGCATAGTTAGGAATGAAACGACATAAAATGTTTTCTTTCCCTTGCAAACTTTGGAGTTGGCGAAGAGTCGAAGGAGGAGGTAATTTGACGATAGCTTCAACCTTCAAGGGATTGACACGAATGCTAGCTTTTGAAACAACAAATCCTAGTAAATGACCCATTTCTACACAGAATACACATTTGTGTGGATTCAGCCTAATTCGATAATGCTTACATCTCATAAAGATAGCTCGTAAATGAGTGAGATGATTGGCTCTACGTAATGAATCGGCAGGTAAATCATCGAGATAAGGCTGCACATTGTTCATGAAATGCGTAAGACATAGCCCTTTGAAAAATTGCTCCAGCGTTCTTCAATCCAAACGGTAATTTGCAATAAGCAAATGTCCCCCATGGACAAATGAAAGCCGTTTTAGGTTGATCAGCAGGGAGTATGTTGATTTGATTGTAGCCAGAAAGGCCATCCATAAAGGAGAACATTTCACTGTTGGCACAATCATCAATAATTTGATCGATATAGGGGTTGGATAATTGTCTTTAGGACAAGCTCGATTAATATCCCTATAATCGATACATATTCTTATCATTCCTTTCTTTTTGTTAACAGGAACAATATTCGATACCCAATTTGTTAAAGGAATTGGATAAATGAAACCTGCACGAAGTAATTTCTCAACTTCAGCTTTAATAGCAGCGACTTTTCTTGGATGTATCTGACGCAAACGTTGTCGGACAGGTTTAGCATCCGGGTAAGTTTTAATTTCATGGACAACAATTGATGGATTGATTCCTGACATTTCTTCATATGACCAGGCAAACACGTCGCAGAATTCTTGAAATAGGGCTTTATAAGTTTGGATTTCATCGTCTGTACAGGAAGCACCTATAGGAATGTTTTCAATAATTCCATATTTAACTCAAATGTCAATAGGAATCGTTCGAGAGATATTTCCCAAATTTAACTCAGAATCGGGATGTTGCAATTGATTCTGTGGTTCTTTGACATAGTCAGTAGTAAAAATAGATGAAAAATCATTTTCACAATGATCAAGCTGAGGTAAAAAGGAAGATCGATGATGAAGATCTTACCATGGTAAATCATCAACAGACAAAAGTTCATGAATCTACTCATTAATATGAATAGGATGAGAAAATGTTGTTGAAGTTGAGGTTGATATCGAAAGTGATTCCCCATGGACCACATTCATTGGATCAGTTTCAGTTGAACAAGAGTTAGAAAATGACTGTACAACCTGATATGCAATTTGAAAGGGACTCAAAGGCATCACACCATTAAATGAATCCACCTCAGAATTGGAAGATACGATCCAAGGATCATCAAAAGAAATAGTGTTCGATGAAATCATATGAATAGCTGCAATAGAAGGCAATATGTTACGAGAAGGGAAGGAAAAAGTTCCTAGTAAACCAGAATCTTTAATCAAACCTACCCTAACATCCTTGTAAGGGATAGTTATTTTACCGACATGCTGAATACTATTTGAAGAGGCTGGGTCGGATGAAAAATATGTCAGCTGGTCTATCGTAATGATCTTTCCATTATGAGGTAACTTGATAAGCTAAAAGACCGATGAAACAATGGTAGTCATAGCGTAAGACCAACTGTGACCCAGAAGAAGGTTGTAATCTAGAGGGGCATCAACCACTTCCACATCTAGATTTACAGTTTTGCCTTCGACCCCTATAGGTAAATCCTGCAAAATACCAAAAGGATGGAACCCTCAGCCATCAAAAGCCTTTAGAATTGTTAGAGGCTGATTGAGTGTGGGAGACCCAAGCGACCTCCAACACTGGACAAAATAATACACGTAGAAGCTCCCTCATCAATCACAGTCTGAAAGTAAGGTCTATTTTTTACTAACAATGGAATCTAGAAAGCCATTTGATGAAGTAGGCAGGGTGTACTATTCTCTAAATCGAAGATTATTAGGTTCGAATCCTGAATATCAACAGCTCCTATAGCAGAAAATAATAATTTACGCTATGCTGGGCATGATTGTAGCACCTCCAAGGCCAACATTGCTGAAGGGGAAATAGCTAAGTCTTCAAAAATGTTATAATTCTGAGCATCTCTCACATGTGGATTGAAAGATGATTTCCGAAGTATACCTTTAGCAGGCAGTTGGATTACTAAGTCAGGGTTAGGTTTCTCGATCTGTAGTGGATCAGAACTAGGAGGAGTTGTAGTTGATGGGTTTGAATTAGAAGATTTTGCTTCTTTACCTCCAATAGGATTTTTACTACCATAATCTTGCGATCGCGTTGCAATCCTGACATGAGACATCATCATAATGGGTTCTTATGAGGAATTTGAGGAAGAACGGATCATCTTACTATCTTGATTAGGAAAAGGATCCTTTAAGACAGCAGGCGTTTGAGAACCTTTGACGATTTTTGAAACCTCCGCTTGATGTGGGCAGTCTTTGGTAAAATGATCCTCATCTCAAATGAGACAAGGATAGCGAGGTTTACGTTTCTCGTCAGTAGATTCATTTTTATTTGTTTTCTCTTTTTGAGTTCCGTTTGTTTTTCTTCTTCCCCTTCTTTTTACCACCGTATTTTGATTTGGTCATAGATGATTCTACGACATGGATATCAGCAGGAATTTCAGTGGAAGAGTCTCCTATCGGGGAATCTGGTAAAGTTATAATAGGAGAAGAATTCTTTGAAGATTTCTTCTTCCTTTTAGTACTAAATGAACCAATCATACCATCAGCGGCATGAGACCCTGAAGGAGCTGCAGTTATTTGACTATGTTTTGGGAGATCGGGGATTTTTTCATGTACAGTACTTGATTGCGTATAGATGAGGTCAAGGTATTGAGCCTGAGCAATGACTTGCTCTTCAGTAACAACTCCTGCTTTAGCTACATCTTCAGTGATTTTAGGTAATAATGATTTCACAAACCATTTCGCTAATATTTGATTCAGAATAAAAACTTTCACTAAACACCTTCTACGTCGCCATTCATGAATATGATCAGAAATATATGTGGATGTGGATTGTTTTAGTGAAGTTAACAATTCCGTGCCATTGTCATATTTGACAGGAAACTGAAAATGAGTTAAGAAAGAAGTGGCTAACTGACTAAAATTATAAAAAGAGCCTCGTGGTAACTCAATGTACCATTTGGCAACAAGACCAATAAGAGTTTGTTGAAAAAGACGTAAGCGAATTGAATCATTAATGATAGAATTAGATGCACACCAGAGGTGATAAGTCATCACATGATTTGATGGATCCTCTCCTAACTTACCCTCGAACTTCGAGATATCACTGGGAAATTTATTAGGCATTGACGGCCAATACGGAAGATAGTAAATTAGATCGTTCGTAAGGCGTGACAAATTAGGTAAATCCAAAATTGCAATGAATGGTAACTGATGGTTATGGTCACGAAAACCTTGGGTAACAAGACCAGCTCTAGGAGGAGGATATCCAGGATAACCTGGAATTGGATTTGCAATAGGAATATTATAACCTCCTGGGAAACCAGGATTAACTGGACCAAACTGGGGTTGTTGAGGCTGTTGATAAGTATAGCCAAGGTATGGTTGATACTGATAAACTGGGTTTTGTATAGTAGGACCAAATTGGTATTGTCCCTAGTACGGTTGATAAGTGAATTGCAATTGACTTGTGACAACCATACTTGGACCAGCTTGTCTTGCAGGCATTTGGACCGAAATCTGAACTGTAGGTCCTGACTATGGTAAAGAGGCTTGAGGAGTTTGCATTGATGTAGGAATAGTAGAAATCGAAGCTATCGATACTCTAGAAATAGGTGTGGTAGGTTGAACAGAAGCTATAGTAGTTTCAACAGCAGTTTGAGGCGGAGTTTGAGGTGAACTAGGCCCAGGCTGCTGAACTAAACCAGGTGCAGAGGTTTGAATAGTAGGTTGGACAGGGTTGCTGGGTTGGACCAGAAACCAAAGGTTGTCCAGGTTGACTTGATAACTGCACATTAGGTTGCATAGTCTGTTGAGTTTGAGATGGATCCCACACCATTTCATTTCGGGGTATGGACCCATAAAAGGCTGTGCATATGGAGGACCATAACCGGGTTGAACGTAGGGCTGATAATTAAGCAGTACATTTCGAGCTCCTTGTAAAAATGGTTGACCAGAAGGTGGTTGGAAACCTTGATTTGGGTACTGACCTTGAGGTTGATAACCCTGAGGCATGCACTAAAACTGGGGTTGACCTTGAGGTATGTATTGAAACTGGGGTTGACCTTGAGGTATATACTGAGTCTGGGGTTGACCTTGAGGTATGTACTGTCCCGAAGGTATGTACTGTCCTTGAGGTTGACCCCCAGGCTGTAACTGACTACCTTGAGGTTGCCCCCCAGGCGGTAACTGACTACCTTGAGGTTGCCCCCCAGGCGGTAACTGACTACCTTGAGGTTGCCCTCCAGGTGGTAGCTGACTACCTTGGGGTGGCCCCCCAGGCGGTAACTGACTACCTTGAGGTTGTGGATTTGGAATACTACTAGACATCATAAGGATTTCTTCTGCGCTCAATGGTTGAGTTCCATTATTACCAGTTGATAGCTCATGTCCAATTGCTTGAGGAGATGCTCCTGAAAAAGTTCCAGTGAGTGACTGGTACCCCGAAGGAACAGAAGGACCGCCATATAAAAATGTTTCCGGTGTTTGGGAAAACATAGATGAATGTCTCAACATATTCAATGGAGGATAATAACCTCTGGGTGTAGGATGAAAAGGAATTCGAGGTGGTGAAAAACTAAGACTCGGGTTTTCTAAAAAAATTGTCAATGATATGTACCAAGCGTCACTCCTAAAAGGACTGTATAATATTGATTCATGCTCCCTAAGATCTAAAGTTGGTTGGTTTTCAGGAAGAGTTACATCTTTGTCCGAACTGACAAGTTCTTAATAGAAATGAGACCAAAAGGAAGATTTTGGGTAATGATATTTCCTACTCTAGGTGAACTAGGACTACTAGAAGTTGGAGAAGCAAATCCTAAAGATGGAGTAGCAGTAGGTTCAGTTTCAGGCTCAGAAATTTCAAGTTCTTCAGCTAATTCACTAGTAGGAGAAATACTATTAGTAACTTCAGAAAATGAAATTGGCTCAGAAATATACTCTATTGTTTGTACTTGATAGTCAGGATGAACAATTAAAGATGACTCTCCAGCTTCTGGTGACCCAACTCTACTGTCACTAGGTGATACAAGAGCTCATAGCCCTTCAAGCTGTCTTGGTGTATACTCAGGAGGTTGCCCCCGAAGCCTACGAGATTGTCTTGGTAATTCAGCCACGATTAAATATTTAATTACTCACACACAAACAAAGAATATTTCAATTAAACCAGCTAAAGTCTCTAAAGAAACAAACAACTGAATAACACGCCTAAAAAATCTAAGAGTTAAAACCACACACAAACAGTAACTTCTCGTACTAAATACACTAGTTGGTGATGAAATCCAACGTTGTAGAATTTTAATACAAAAAGGGCGGTTGGAATAGTTACCTCGACAACCTGCTTTATCAAATAGACTAGCACAAGTTTCTTCACAAAACCATCTCGAGTGAAGAGAACCCCCTAGAGAGTCCAAGTGAGTCTAGTCAACATCTGCTCTAGGTACAGTGAGACCCGTCCTTCACTATCACCTTAGGAAATAATCTTAAGTTTATGGACACTAAGGTTACCAACAGCAACAAATACAACTGGGGGAACAGTCTACGATCCGATCTACATGCAAGGGCAGAGTAACAAAGCTCAATCCCCTTGAAGGCTCCTCGACATGATCAATCCAAGGTTTACCAACAAGTGACCCTAGGCTCCTTGACAATGGTTAATCCAAGGTTTACCGTTTATAATATGCACAAATCTTCTATCTTTCCCAATGAAACAGACTTGATTGTCTCAAAGGTTCGGACATGATCTCGTGATTGAATCCTTTAAGAGAAGCTTCCTAGAATGTATCAATTACAATTGGATTTATTTCCTACTGCAAGATATAGCTACTTGTTTGTTTTAACTATCTTAGAGAGTTAATTACTCCCTACTCCAAGATACTAGCCTAAGCTATATTTGTGAGAAGGGCCCTAGAAATAAAAAAAGATTACTAGATCAATTTTAATTAAGCATTGTTTTTATGGGTTGTTATTTAAGTCAATAGGTATGGAAATGAAACTTTGATGGTGTGAAGTCTCGACTCCAAAAACACTAAAAAATGCACCTAAAATGATAAACAATTCGTTTTTATTTCAATGAATTTCTTGCTGAAAGAAAGAGTTCGAGAATGCAATTCTTTGAGAAACAAATCTTTCTTTCAACATGTAAATGAAAAGAAAATCTTTTTGTCTTTTTCAATAAGAACTCAAAACGAGACTACTAATTATGCTCACAATAAATCCCTTTTCTTCTTCAAAACTCGAAACTACAAAAACAATTTCTTCAAAAGAGATCTACAAGTTCTAGAAAACACTCAAAACTACAAAACTAATCTTGAGATCTAAAAAATTCTAAAAACCTAATTGAATAAAAGCTTCAATTCTTTTTGAGGACGTTTTACTTAGTTGTTCAGTAAACTAAGGATTCATTCATTCAAAATAACAAATCAATCAAAAAACATCCAGATATGTTTTCTTTTATAAAAATGAAATTCAAAACTTATGACAAAGCTTGTTCAAAGATTTGCAAGGAGAAAACTAAATCTATTTCTCATAAAGGATAGATTTCACAAACTAGTTAGACTCATCAAGAAGACAAAAAGACACCAGGGTAATCTAAGGTTTCTGAGGCTTGTGATCTTTGAGTCACTACAGAGACCAAGTGAAAACCACTCTAGGCATGCAAAACTTCTAGAAAATCATCTAAAACAAAAATACCATTGGAACTCACTCGCAGCAGATTTTTGATAGAACACATGCAGGTCTAGGTAGACACTAAAAGTCGTAAATGAAACCTAAACTTAACTGGAAGAAAAAAATTTAGGTTTTTCAAAAAATTTTACAGGGTCCGCAGGCTTCTAGAAGAACCAGATGCTGTACCACTATGTGTACTAAAGGATGAGTGCGGAGATGCCCGCACTGTCTGTAAAGAGAAAGTGCGGTCCCCTGAAAACTTTGAAAAAAACAAAAAACAATCCAGATTCTAAAAACTACTCAATCCAACACACATCAAGCAAAAACAAGAAACGAAAACAAGTTTCTCAAGTCAAAGACAAAGGAAAACCAAAAACCAAATTCAGTTCCCTAATGGAGTCGCCAATTTGTTGGCTAGATAAATCGATCTTGCGGACAAGACAGATCTCCCTAGTATCAGAAGATAGTCTAGCAACAAGCAGACAAACAAATCTATCTTTCTCTAAACATATGCGATTCATAAATAAAAACTATAGAGGTGTTAAGACCCTACCTTAAGTCCAACGCTAGTTTGTAGCAACCATCCTTCAACCATCCGAAAGAGTTTCTTTTTTGAGAACCTGCAATCACAAACAAGAAAACATCAAATAGCACCTACATAGCTACTATCATAAATCATGTCCATTATGGTGATCAAGGAATCCATAAAATAAACCATAAATCAATAGCTTAATGAGAAAAACAAACTTATTTGTATTAACTTTCAAGTAGAAGAACCTTACAACCCTTTCAGCCTTGATGCTGAACAAGCTCTTCCTAGGGTCCGAAACATGAATTTCGTTTACTTTGGCAAGCCTTGCACTCTTCCAAATGAGATCTTAGAGGTATGTAATTTCTCTTCATAAAAACTCAACTAAGAAGACTAAGTTCCAGTAGCATTTCACCTCAAAAATATTCATCTTTTTAACCTCTCAAGTAACAAACCCAATGCTTCATTTTATAGTGCAGAGGAAAGAGGTTACAGGTCCACCTATGAAGGGATAGAGTCGTCCTTCAAAGGGATAAGCTCCTCACATCAAGGGGCTAGCTCCTTAAGGTATGGGATGCATGAACTTTAAGGGAGCGTACTTGCCACCTCAAGATTCCTTCCAGAAGCTTCTAGAAATGACTCAAAGTGAGTTTTTAAGAATATACTTGCGCCTTTTTAACTTTTAGAGGGGTCCGCACCCATAACACAGAGATAGAGCGGTCAGGTGCGCAGGAGACATGACCATTAGGTGCGGGACCACAGGTAATGCAAAGAGAAAGTGCAAAACTAGAGTTTTAGAGATTGTTGAGGGATTTCTCTTATTTTCAAGGCTTGGTATGAGGAATTGAGGCTTAAGACTTGCAAAGGAGGAAAGTATGAGTGGTAATGGACTCACACAGATTGCAGAATGTCAAGGTGACAATTTTTTGTGAAATAGGTTTTTTATACTTGCTTTGTAGATCTTGACTTCAAGATGATCTTCTAGATTTCCTTTGTTGCCTTCCTCTAGATTTGATCCTTGAGTGTCCCTTGATAATATGCCATTTCTCGTCTTTGTTACCTTAGCTCTGAAACCATGTTGAAAAATCTAGGGCAAAGTAATTAGGTGATTTCTCTATGTTAGATAATTGCTTGTGAATGTTTTTTACTTCTTAGATTAGGATCTTCTTTTACTTATGTTATTATAGTGTTCTTATTCATTAAACAAGTACCAATGCATAAACCATAAAGAGACAAGAGACACACAATGTAGGCTATCAGCTAGGTCCAAAACCTCTCCTACTTGAGAGGAAAACCCAAACGAACTCTTCTTCTTATAGAGACTTCAATTGGCAAATACCAAGATCATGACCCTTGAATCTACAACCTCTCCAAGACCAAGTCAAATTTATTCTAGTCAAAGTTAACTCTTTGATTCAGATATAATTTCTTCTTCAATGCTTAGCCTTCACTTCTCCAACTCAGATATGAACTTTTCAACCTCCTTGACTATAGTCTTCGTCCTACTGCAGTAAACTCTTCTTTCTTTCATGTGTGACAAATTTAGGATAAATTTTGTCCTTTACTTCTCTGCTTAACTAGAGAGGATCTCTATGTTAACTCGGCATGAAGCATAGATAGGTTTCTTTCCTTAACTGAGATTCTCGAAGTTCTATAATTTTGTCTTTTCTGCAATATGTGTATGCCCTAACCTTTCCTCACATGTGTGATAGGCTTTTCCCAAATAAAACCTGTAATCTCTTCAATTTTCCCTTCGATCTTGATCTCTTTCCTTTGCCTAGATGTAGGGTTTCTATTAACCCTTAGATGAAACTTATTCACACCTTTCTCACTCATATTGCCTTTTTTTGAAAATCTTGTCTTCAAATGAGAGTCAAACTTCCTATTTATAGTGATTGGCTCATGAATATAAGCCGACTTGACTTGGAGACTAGGCTGACATGCCTTTTGGAGATCATCTTGAGGCTGACTTCTTGGAGGAGCTTGAGCTTGGCCTTGGAGGGTCTATTTGAATATTTCAATGACTTACATATATTGTAACATGCCCAAGAAAGGTCCTTCATACATGACATTTACTCACTTTGAATTTATGACCAATCCTAATGGCTCATAATGGGAGCCATTACTAAAATAAATTTCCTCGCTATTGAAACCCATGAGACAAGCATTACAGTAATAATTTTATTTTTCTTCTTTGCATCAATTACATAAAATCACAATTACACATGTCATTATGAAGACCGAACCTAGTTACACTTTTTAACACAGGGTTTAGCCTAAGGGGGTGGGAGGGAGTGTTACATATGCAAAAGGGCTAATATAACCACTTCGTTGTTGATGACATTTTCCAATGATTGATACATCAACAATGAATATTTAATCTTGCACTATTTTTTAGTTTGAAGCATTTTTATAGTGTATAACTATGCTTGATGTAATTATTCCAATGATGGAGATAAAACATTGATTCTCCATGTGACCAATTTGTTGGCAATGTTGGTAGTTTTTAGGAACCTTTGTATCAATAATGTTCTTAGAATTGGCAAGAAAATAAACACTCATAAATTTAATTGGTTTGGAGTAGTTAGATATATGAAAGTTGATGTATTTCTCATATCACAGGTCTTGTTGATTTTTGTTGAATTGTAATTCTTCTCAAGGCTTGACACTATTATTGGAAATATCATTCTTTTCTTATTTGCTATCTTTAAGAAATTCATAGCTGTTTGCTTTTGTAACCCTAAATGAAAAAAATATAAGGTCACTAGCACTTTAACTCTGTGCTTTGGCATCTTGCGATTTGTTGATAATTGGACTTCCTTGAATTGCATGTTGAAGACGAAGGTTGATACCATTATTATGGACAAACACTAGTTCATAATTCTTGACTAGTACTTGATTTTTGAATGACTTAACTTGTCATTGAAGAGTTGGAACTGCATTTGTAGCAAGTTGACTTTTCTATACATGCGTTACAAATAATAACACTTTCCAATATTATATAGGTCATTATGATTGAATTATTTCGTATTATTTCAAGCAATGTTTCCAATATGAAAACCAATTACATGAATCTAAGCATCAATGATCTCATCCTCACTTGTACTTGCCACTTGAACTCTCTTTTTTGCACTTGGTTTTTTGTCACACTTGCTTGCTTTTTTGTTTGCTTGTGTGTCACACTCTCTTCAACTATCTCTAGCAACCTTAGGATGTCAAGTTCAACCAAGAATACACCCCAATTGTGATTTTACAATGATTTAAATTTAATGAATCGGTTGGCTTGCTTGTTTAATTTTGGGTAGGTCCTTCTTTTACAACAAGTTGTCAATTGAATTACAAATTCAAATACTTATTATCTGACTTTGTATACTGCTCAAAATTATCAATTTTGACTCAATGACCCAAAAAACTCTTGATTCAAACAAACACTTTTGTATATAATTTTCATGTAATGCAAACAAATTTGACATGGAGTAGATTTTACCTGGAAAATTTAACTAAAAGTGAAATGTACTATTAAATGCTTGGAAATGTGCATGTAGAAGTCAATGTGTAGATTCAATACTGCTCATGAAATTTATTAAATCACAAGACTTGAAGCTACTCTACTAATCCACGGACATTATTTCACCATTCAGAACACAAATAATAGACATGCAAAATGAAACATCACACATGCACAAAGATTTATTTAGGGGAAAGTAACTTCTCAAAATCCCTTACTATCTATATTGCATTAATCAAAGAATAGAGATGAAATACATATGCTTTCTCAAGCTTGAGCAACCCTACAAGTGTATAGTCTATCCCTCTACTTCACTGGCTGACCCTGGCCAACACTTAGCCAATTTTAAAGCCCTCCAAGATCCTATCTCCTTGCACTGTTCCCTTGGGAAATTGGCCCATATTATTTATGAATTTCCCACTATTGAATTGCGCAATTCCCTAGGGTCATTTCTCTGACTGCATGCACCACATGTACACATTGGAATATGCTACAATTGCTAGTACACTACATTGTAATCTCCATATCAACTAGGTAACTCGAATTATCTGCATGCAAATTTTTTTTTGGGTTGATTTATCAGTTAACTGGTTGATCACTGAGCGTAGTTGAAGTTCCACTTCCACGACATGACCTCCACTAGTTCTTCTGACAGTTAGAACTAGTTAAACTGACAATAATTCAAATTAACTGAAATATATTGCTACACATTAGTAATAAAACATATTGAACTGAAATCAAGATTCCCAAACTCGAATTAACTAAGTTAATTGAGTGACAAGTGCCATGTCAACTCAGTTACCTACCGCTAAGATTTTTGCTGAAATAGGAATTCCAAATTTTTATAGTTTGACCAAGGCAAAGTCAAACTGAGATTTTTTTGCTATATTTTCAACACTCCCTCTCAACAATAAAGGGATTATCAACCACCCCTATCTTGTATGTGTGGAACTCGAACTTACCTCTTGAAAAGGCCTTTCTCAAAATATCAACATCTTGTTCCTTTGTTGGAATGTACTGCAACAACATAATCTAGGTCTGCACACAATCTAGTAGATGGTGATACCAGATATCAATATGCTTGGATCAATCATGAAAAATAGGATTTTTAGAGATTATCAAAGTAAATCACAGTAGGATCCTTTATATGAAGAAATAATACAACACGTATCTTTCTCATCCAGATCACCTCACATGCTGCTTGACTTGCAATCGTGTATTCTGCTTCTGCTGAGCTGAGTGCCACTGGTCTCTACTTTGTTCTTTACCAAGAAACTACTATGGGCCCAACACTAAAAATTCCACTAGATGTAATCTTATGGTCTGATGGAATTCCCATCCAATTTGCATCAGTGAAGCCACACAACTTCACTCCCTATGTTTGTCTGTACAATAGTCCAGACTGGCTAGTGCCTCTGAGGTACCATAGAACATGCTTAGATGCCCTCCAAAACAGTTTGGTTGGCCTAAGCATAACTTGGCTTAGTTGGTTGAATGTAAAGAACATGTATAGTTGTGTGTTCACAAGATACAGGAGTGGACCCACCGATTTCCGGTAAATAGTCGCATTCACTTCCTCACCTGAAGTGGTATCCTCTTTCCTCCAATTGGTCGCTAGAGGAGTCTCCATGGGTTTGCAAATGTCCATGTAGAACCTATGAAGTATCTTGTTGGCATACTTTCCCTGAGAGGAAAACAATTCCCCATCACATTTCCATGCTTCCAATCCAAGGAACTAGTGCATGAGACCCACGTCCTTCATCTCAAACTATCTTGCAAGGTCTTCCTTGCACGATTTGATCAGGTTCTCATCACTAGTCAAGATTAATTCATCAAAATATAAAAAAATAATAAAAAAAATTACCTTCAAGCAAAATATGATAGAGGTTTTCATCCGCTTCACTTTTGGTGAAGCCCAAACTGGTGAGATAGATATCGATCTTGGTGTACCAAGCTTGAGGTGCTTTCTTGAGACCATACAATGCTCACTTGATTCTGAACACATGAGACTCTTGATCAAAAGTCTCGAGGCCTTCTGGTTGCTCGATATACACATCCTCCTCAATAACTCCATTGAGGAATGTTGTTTTCATATCCATTTGGTGGATCTTCCACCCCATCAGTGTAGCCAAAGTAAGGATTGAATTGATGGATTTGTACCTTGAGATAGGAGCAAAGGTCTCCTCATAGTCAATCCCCTCAACCTGAGAGTATCGATTGGCCATAAATATGGACTTGTACTTTTCTATGCTTCCATCTAATACATGCTTCATCTTAAAGATCCATATTGTACCCACAATTGAGTTGTCTGCCAGTCTTGGGAGCACTTCCCAAACGCTGTTCTTTACAATTGATTTTTACTTCTCCACCATTGAATCAAACTATACTAGTTGCTCTACTTCTTCCTCAAAAGAGGATGGCAAAGTCACTACTAGCTCAATCATTAGAACCATGTAGCCAATTTACCAATCTAGTGACCTTCTCTGCATATGTTGATTTGAAGGAGCACCCACATTCTCCCTTGCATCCTGCACAAGTCTCTTAGCTTTCCTGGTTCTCTTCTTGCCTTCTCTAGATGATTATGCTTGAGTGTATGTCTCCACTCCCTGCTCCTCAACTTATGGCCGCTCCAAAACATCCTGAGGCTCCTCCTCTAGTGGGATATAAAGCTCCCTATCATGAGAGAATTGCATGGCTTTGTATTCATCAAATTTCACATCCCTTCACCCAACTGTCATTCTGAGGGATGGAAAATACACACGGTAGTTGTGGTGATTTTCTGTGTAACCCACAAATACCCCCAACCCTGATGTCAACTCTAACTTCTTCCTTGATTTTTTGGAGACATGGAAATAAAGAGAGGCTCCAAAGATCCTAAAGTGTGACACATCTGAATTCCTCCTCGAGAAAGCCTCCTCTGATGTGATGGTGCCAAGAATTTGATGAGGACTCCTATTATGAAAATAGACCATTGTGTTGCATGTTTCAGTCGACAAGTGCAGAGGTAGGCATTGGTCATGAAACAATTCCTGTGCTGCTCCCACAATGCTACGGTTCTTGCTCTCACCCACCCCATTCTGCTATGGTTTGTGGGGTGCTGCCAACTCTCGTTGAATGCATTCTTTTGCACATAAATTTTTAAACTCATTTGACACGTATTCACATCCATTTTCACTCCTAAGTGCCTTCACCTTCTTTCCAATTTATTTCTCCACCAATACTTGAACTCTAATAACTCGGAAGAAAATATCATCCTTCTTCCGCATGAAGAAGATCCAACACTTTCGTGAGAAGTCATCAATAAATATGAAAAAATATTTGTGCCTGGAAGTGGAGGCTATCGAGAAAGGTCCACAAACATCAAATTGGATCCTTTCAAGGATTGCATGTGCTCTGATGTCCTGATCATGGAAAGTGGCTTTTGTGTACTTCCCCAAGATACACCCTTTGCATGTATCATGCTGCTCTAGTGCTACTTTGTGGATGCCTGTGGTAATCTGTTGCATGATATTCAAAGTGCCATGATGCAAATGGCCAAATATTCTATATCAAATTTCACCGACATCGTGGCTCTGCACTTTCTCTGCCTTGCACTCAATGCAACACAATCCTCCACATATAAATTGTAGATGTTCTACACATGAACCTTGATTTTCTTCACTTGTCCCATGGCTATGTGTCTGAGGAATGCCTTTCATTTTCTTAAGATCACATCGTAACCATGGTCTTCCAAAACTACAATGGAGACAAGATTCTTCTTTAGACCCGAAAAAAACATGACATCCTTGAGCATGAGGGGAGCTTGAATCCCTCTGAAAGGTGACTGTACCAATCTTGGTTATGATGTACCTTCCATCATCTCCCATCTTGATGTGCATATGGAGATCCTTCTCCAAATCACTAAAAAAATTTTTGTTCCTCGTCATATGGAACGAGGCACTGTTATCCAGGTACCACACACTTCCGATCATTGTGTTGGCCATGCATGCAATGCGAGTAAACTTAATCTTGAATTGTGAAACAATAAATTCACCTGCCACTCCTATTGAGGTATTCTTTCTTTTCTTCTTCTGTGGACACTTCATGGCATAGTGCCCAAATTCATGATAGTGAAAGCACTTGATTATGGAAAAGCCTTTATTCTTGCCCCCTTGACTAGATTCTTCTTTGGATTAGGATTTGTTCCCTTTCCCTTTCTTTTCCTTTCCAACAAAGGCATATTTCTCCTCATTCTCATCCTTGGATGAAGTTCCATCTTTGGTATTCTTCCTTATTTGCTCCTGTACTAAATCAGAACATAAGCATTCCCAATTTGGTAGTTTCTCCCACCCATTCACTAAACCTTGGTAGCTGTGCCAACCCTTAAGAAGGCCTAGAAGAGCTAGGCTCACCAAAATCATCCTCTTCTACAGTAACAAAAACTTGACTATTCATCACGACATTGTGTGAACCTCCTCAAGTATTGTGGAATGGTCTCATTCCTCTGCATCTTGATATTTCGAAGTGTGTCCTTGAGTGCCAATTTCCCGTGGTCACTACTATTTTGGAACAAATCTTTCACTGATTTCCACATTTCATAAGGAGTCTCTTTCCCATGGATATTTGAGACAATATGGTCTTGTACTCCCCCTAATATGATTATCCTTGCCTTGGTACACATTTCTTCCATTTTGCTAGATCCTTAGGACAAGATGTTGATGGTTTCAAAATATCATTATAAATGAATTCCTTCAACCCATTATCCTCAAGTACTGCCTCCATGTTGTCCTTCCATGTAACATAATATGATCTTCCCTCAGTAGAATACTAGAGCCTTAGTCCATTGAAAGGAATCTTCTCAGTCCCGAACAAAACTTGGAACACTGATCTACAAATTCAAACCTCCTGCAATGACAACTTTGAAACCTATGCTCTACAGTGATTCCAACTTTGATACCATGTATAATTTAATGTGTAGATTCAATAATGCTCATGAAATTTACTAAATCACAATGATTTTAGTTACTCTATTGATCTACAGAAGTTAGTTCACCATTTAGAACACAAATCATATACATGGAAAAAGAAATATCACACATGCATAGAGATTTATCTAGTGGAAAGAAACAACTTGAAACCCCTTACTATCTATATTTCATTAATCAGGGAATAGATATGAAATACATATGCTTGCTCAAGCTTGAGTACACCCTGCAAGTGTATAATCTATCCCTCTACCTGAATTACTGACTCTGCCCAACACTTAGCAAATTTTCAAGCCCTGTAAGCTCCTATTTCCTTGTGTTATTCCCTTGGGAAATTGGACCCTATTATTTAGGAATTTCTCAGTATTGAATTGCACAATTCCCTAGGGTCCTTCCTCTGACTACATGCACCACCTGTACACATTGAAATATGCTACAACTGATAATACATTGCCTTGAAATCTCCATCACAATTGGGTAACTCGAATTATATGCATACAAAAATTATTTTGGGCTAATTGATTAGTTAAGTGGTTGATCACTGAGTGTGGTTGAAGTTCCACTTCCACAACTTGACCTCCACTATATCTTCTGACAGTTAGAACTAGTTAAACTGAAAATAATGCAAATTAACTAAAATATATTGCTACAAATTATCAACAAAACATACTGAACTGATATCAAGCTTCCCCAACTTGAATTAAATGAGTTAACCGAGTGGAAAGTGCCATGTCACCTCAGTTAATTACCTCCAATATTTATACTGAAAGAAAAATTCAAATTTTCTCTTGTTTGACCAAGGAAAATTCAAACTGAGATTTTCTTGTTGCATTTTTAATAGTTCAATAAAAAATTATGGAATAAATAACTCTTCATCCTCCTTGTCACGTCAAATCCACTAAGGGTTGGTGTGGACGAATTTGAACAACCATGGGAATCCAAGAGACCACTTGGAATATGAAAATAAAGGGTCATAAAACTATGTATTAATATGTACATCTGTGTGAATACAATGCATATCACACATTATCTATTCCTGCCTATTATTTTATGTGAGTTTAACATGGTATCAAAGACATGGTGTGTGGCCTTTCCTGACCACTAGTGTTTTGGTCTTCATCGTACTAAGAACTCTGATATTATGCATATTAATGATTTGATTGTTTCTTCACAGATTCCTCGAGTGCTATTTATTTTAGCAATAATGCTCCCTATGCACCTAATGCTCCATCCAGTCCTTCCATCCTTGTTAGTGAGGTGTACGACCAAGTCTACCATCTCAAACCTATAATGTCCCTAATCTTCTTATCGTAATGTATGGCTTGTTGGTTGTGCACTAGAAATCCACCACGTTATTGCTAGGGCAACATATTCCTATTTCACTGTCAAAATTCTTTGTGCATATCTATGAAATTCCAAGAGATGAGATCTACACATCCATTTCTTCCCATTTCATTTGAGCAACATTTTGAGAGAGGAGATCTAAATTTTTTTCTTGTGTACCACTTTGCTCATGTGCTCATTTCTTCTACTCTAGAGGGAAAATAAATCTATCAAAATAGTAGGCTAGTATCAAGTTGTAAATCACACCATTGTTTCCATAGTCATAATTTGGGTTTTCATAGCCATTGCTAGCACTGAGAGATTGTGTAGTTGCACCAAAAGTAGTAGCACCTAAAGCCAATTACTTGTATTCACAATGGGAGACCAGTCTTTGTAGGCACATGCACTGTTAAAATCATTTTCCCTGACACTTTTTATTGTTAGAAAAAGGAATTATTGAGAGGGGGGTGAACTAGTAATAGTGAGGTTCTTAGAGATTTAAATAGAATTCTTTATTTATTTTAGTTACTCGTGAGTGCATTCATAATAAATTATAAATAAATAATGAGATAAGTCATTCACATGTAGACACAATCCATCAAATTGTTGAAAAATGCAACAATAAATTCTTAATTTGATTTTGCCTTGATTAAATTGAGAAAATTAGAATTTCCACATCACCAAACAACTTGGATGCAATTAGCTTGTGTGACATGCCTTGTGTCACCTAGTTTACTCAGTAAATTCAAGTTGGGGGATTTAGAGTTTAGTTAAGCATGTGTGATTACTAATTTTTAGCGATCAAGGCCAAGTATTTCAAGTTGTTTTAAGTTAAACTAGTTCCAACTGTTGGAGGAACTAGTGGAAGGTCAGTTGTTCAGTGAGACTTCAGTCTAACTCAGTGATAATCCAATTAATTGATCAATCAACCCAAAATAGCTAGTGCATGCATATAATTTGAGTTTCCCAGCTGTGGTGGAGTTTCTAGGGTAGTGTAACATCGATTGTAGACTAGTATTGAGTGTACAGGTGTTGCATGTAGTCAAATGATCAACCTTGGGAATAGCACAATAAATTTGAGGAATTTCCTAAATAACAGGGGCCTAATTTATCAAGGAATTGTGTAATTAAATAGGGGATCAAGCAGAGGCAAGAATTGACTAAGTTTGGGTCAGAGCTTTCGAGTGAGCAGAGAGATAGGTTATTCACTTGTAAATTTTTCTTAGTTGAGAAAATAAATTGTAATACATATCTATTCATCAGATTAATGTGAGGCACAAGAGTTTTTAGTAGATTTCTTTCCCTAGGAAAAATACTGTGTGCATGTGTGTTATTTCTCAATGCATTTTTGTGAATGATGTTCTAAATTGTGGATTGAATTCTACAGAGTAGTAGAGTAGGTTTGTGTCTTGTGATTTTGATTAAAACTTCATGAGTAGTTTCAAATCTACACCATAATGTCTACATAAATGAGCAACACACACATATTGACACATGTATTTTTTATGTGGACACCAAAAGGGAGAAAACCACCAATCTATTTGTTGTTATGATGTAAATTAAGCACCTACTTAATTACAAGAATTTGTTTGTGAGAACCCACTCACAGGAGGCCCCAACCCCTTTAATATAGCAAGCCACTACTTGCCAAGAGGCACCAACCTCTTATGAATGCATGCCACTACATGCTCTAGCAACTGTTCTACTTTTCATAGAATTTTCAAACTAAAAACAAAGGCTAATACATATGCTCAAAAATATAAACCTGATCTCCTGCTATACCAACTCCTTCCCTTTTTCTTAACAGTTCTCCTTTGAACTGTGATCTCTACTGCTCAACAGATCTGATATCATCCTTCTCCTACACTATCTCTATGTTAACACTTGGCTTCAATGATCCTTTACTTACACACACTCAAAACATAACAATGCATGCCTCTACACTCAAGAATTTTACATTCCCCCATTTGCACAATTGCACTCCACTGTTTTGTTCCTATGCTGCACTCAGAACTATGCCATATCTATAGTCCTTCAATGATGTTTGGAAGCATACTTCTTCATGGCACTCCACTCTATTGTTGCATCAGGTTTCCTACTCTCTGCAACCATATTCAATTCTGGAAATGGGTTTCATTCACTTAACCATCCTAGTTGCATTAAATCGTTAATTGGGTATCTGGGTGTTTCCCATGCTGAGAATGAATTCTTAGTCATCCTTCACACTCCATCAAGGCTTCCCATTCCTTCTTAACTACTTCATAGAGACCTGAGTGTACTAAAGGTGTGGCTCTCTTTCCAGAAATAGATACAACACTTTGTTAGAGCCCATAAATTTACTAATATAGTGTCCCCAGAGCCATTCTCTTCATTTATTTCCATGTGGCATGAAATTAATTATCAAGGGATACTTGCTTCAACTTGGGACAAGATTTTCTTTTGCCATTAATCAAATGACACCAACCTCTCGGTGCACATCTACATTAGTTGTTGAATCATGTGTCCTTTAAACCTTGTGCTTGGGAGCTGCCAACTCATCCACGCCTTTAAATAATGTCTCTACAAATTTGGAGGCCCGAATGCCCTAGTGCCTGTAAATTTTCCAAAATAACATTTCATAAGAGTTACGAGCTTACGTGCTTCTAGGTTCTAGACCACTAGTGGGCACAACTGTCAGTGCACTGCCAACTTACTTCATGCCCATAAATATATGCTTGCAATGCCTTTTTCTTTTGTTCATAGCCTGAATTTATTTAAACACTTGTCTGTAGTGGTTTAGGTTTATTAATAGCCAGAAGGTCCTTGGTCATGAAAACTCATGAAAATATCACACAACCAAGTCCTAAGTGCACCTTTCAATATTTGACAGAATGTCAAATGTTGACAAATCTTTTGTCTCCCATCTCTGTTACTTGCCGCAAAATTCTGATGCTTTATCTTTTTTATTTAATTCCTTACGGGCTTATGGGGTTCTAGGTTTAGTTCTTGCTACCCTGACTCAATGCTTATATAATGAATTTTCTTCTAGGATTCTAGGCTCCTAGGTACTTTTCCCGTTATCTCAAGTTGATGCCATCCCATAACCCCTTTTTAAATAGACCCATGGGCTTCCGAGCTTCCCAGAGTTCCGAGCACTGCTACTAAGGACTTCAAGGTCCTTAATTTGAATGATCATAAATTTTGATCTAGAGGCCCATTTGCAAAATTTCACATAAGGTTGGAAGATATTTCTAGGCAGTGTCCAACTATGTCATTTTCAGAAGAAACTAAGATGATATCTTGAGACATAATCTCCTCGAAAGTCTGGGATTCCCCAACCATCATAGTCATTTTTTTATGGCTTGTCCACTACGTTTGCTACTATGATTATTATCTACAAAAAATTACAACAACCTTGGGACTCCCCCAGCCATTATAGTCATCTTTTTATGACTTCTCCACTAAGTCTGAAACTATGATGATTCTTTAAAGAACACTGCAACAACCATGGGACTCCCCCTGAACAACATGATCATTAATGCTAACATCTTATACCTCTATCCTTAATGCCAATCCAGTTAATATCAATGCCAACATACCAGGTGCCACCAACCATTCAAACAATGCTAACTGTCTAACAATCTCCCCCTTTAGCATTAATGGAAACAAAGTAAGCTCCCCCTAAAACTAGGCATGGTTTTCTTCATTTTTGTTCTTCTCCTTGGTACTAGTAATCTTCTCCCCCATTGTCATCAATGGCAAATGATCCTTCTAAAGTCTCCCCATGAAACACTGAAATCTACTCTTCAATTGATCCTTTAGGTTGAGTAACTTCATATACTCATTGTAATTGAGTTATTTGGGAGGAGTCAGAACTCCTATATCCTGCCAAATATACACAAAGGACTTTCTTGTAAGTGCCTTAGTAAATATGTATACAAGTTATTTTTTAGTATCCATATATTCAAGTCGAATAATATTAGCAACAACCTGTTCTCTTAAGAAGTGAAAATTGATAGGAATGTGCATGGTCTTTGAGTGCATGCAATGATTCTTAGAGATGCTGATAACACTAATGTTGTCACACATGATTGGAATTGGATCAATCAAATATACTTTAATATCCTTCAAGATATTCTTTATGCATAGAATTTGTGAGCAAAAAGTGGCAACAACAATATACTCTGCTTCAGTAGTTCATAAACAAATGGAGTCTTATTTCTCACTGACCCATGACACTAATCATTTTCCCAAAAAGAATGTTGCACCAAAGGCACTTTTCCTGTCATCAATACTGCCTACAAAATTAGCATCAGTGTAGGCCTTTAATCTAAAATCTCTTCTCCTAACATACCATAGAACATAGTCTATTGTTCCTTGCAAATATTTGAAGATCCTTTTGAAAACAATGACATGAATTTCTCAAGGGTGGGCTTGAAATCTAGCCAGTAGGACTACTACTTGCATGATATCTGGTCTAGATGGTTTGAGATATAACAAGTTTCCTATCATAGATTTGTAGAAAGTCTGATTAACCAATGATGTCTCATCTTCTTTTCGTAACTTACAACCTATAACCATGGGGGTGCTAACTGACTTGCAATGTTCCAGTCAAAATTTCTTCATAGTTTCTCACAGGTATTTGGATTGGGATATCAATAACCCATCTTTTGATTGAGAAATTTGAAATCCTAAGAAAAAGGGAAATTATCCTATCATGGACATTTTAAAATTTGCCTTCATATAGTCTGCAAATTGATGTCCCAACTACTCCATATCGCTACCAAATATTATGTCATGCACATACACTACCACAATCGGTACGTGGTCATCTTTAGACTTTATATACAAATTTCTATCTACCATTCCCCTCTTAAAGCCTTATTGTTGAAGGTATCTATCTAGTCTTGCATACGAGGCTCTAGGGGCCTATTTGAGTCCATATAAGTCCTTTCTTAGTTTGCACACAAACCCTTCTTTTTTTGTGAGCATGAAGCCCTCTGGTTGCTCAATATAAAATTATTCTTCTATATCTCCATTGAGAAATGATGACTTCACATCCATATGATACACCTTGAGGTTCTTATGATTGGAAAAAGTAAGAAACATTATGATAGCTTCTAGTCTTGCTATAGGTTGAAATATTTCTTCAAAATATACTCCCTCTATTTGGGCATATACTTTGTAGACTGAATGGGCCTTGTTCCTAACCACTTGACCTTGCTCATTTAACTTATTTTTCATTTGGTGCCTATGGCATTTTTCTCTTTGGGTCTTGAAACAAGCTCCCAAGTGTCATCCTGTTTTATTTTATCCATCTCTTCATTCATTACATTTATCCAAGATTTATCCCCACTTGCCTAACTGAGATTCTTGGTCTCAATCTGAGATAATATAGCTTGGGCTACTAAGGAACCTTCTCCTAGTTTGAACCCCAAGTATTTGATCACCAATAATTTGTCTGTTTGGATGTTGTTTCTATACATACCTTGAGGTAGCTTTGGGCCTTGGTGTTGTACTTGTTTCTTCATCTTCATCATTTTTCTTGTTTCTACTTGATCTGAGAGTCAGGTGGCTAAAATTTATTCTCCATTTGAGTTCACGTCTCCTTTGGAAGACTTGGATTTTGGCATTATTTCACCGACAACTATATCAATGCAATCATCAACTCTCTTTGTTATTTTGTTGTAGCATATGTATTGTTTACTTCAAGCTGAGTACCTGAGAAATATACTCTTGTTAGCATGAGAATCAAATTTTCCAAGATTTTTATCATTATTTTTGATAAAACATTTTCTCACAAATACCTTGTAGTGTTTTACTGATGCAAGTCTTCCCTTCCACAACTCATAGTGAGTTTTATCACTATTAGGCCTGAGTTGTGTTCTATTTGATAAGTACATTGTTGTTTGTGCTACTTCTCCCCAAAAGGTGTGAGGTGCATCTGCTTCATCCATTATAGCTCTGGACATCTCCTAGATTGTTCTGTTCTGTCTCTCAACTAATCCATTTTATTGTGGAGTTCTAGCCACAAAATACTGCCTCCTTATGCCATGCTCTTCATAGGATTCTTAAAACTCTCTTAAAGTGTATCCTCCTCCTCTATATGATCTTAAGCATTTTATCTTTAGATATTTCTCATTTTCTACTTGAGTAGAAAATTATCCTCTTGGGATTTTTGTTCTGGTTGGATCGCAGATATCTGTGTGAATTAGCTCCAAGAGTCTAGATGAAGAGAGTTCCATTGTCTTGAAATGAGTCTCAGTTTTCTTACCAAATTGATTAGACTTGTAGATTGAATTATAAAGCCTTGAAAATATTGGAAATCCTCTCACAACTCCTATCTTGCTGAATTTTATTAGACTGTCAAAATTCATATGACCAAGTCTCGTATGCCATAACTGAGTTTCATTTGTCTTGCTCATATAGAAACTTACATTGGAGTCTTCAAATACATATAGATTATTGTGAGTTCTAACTACCTTTCCCACCAACTTTCCATTCTTTTCGTGTCGATATCTCACAATATTTGGATCGAAAGGTCACATTATAGCCATTATTACACATCTGGCTCACACTAAGCAATTTCCACTTGAGACCCTCTACATACAGTACAATTTGAGCTCTAGTCTTTTTATCAAGACTGACTATGCCCTTGCCCTTAATTTTTTATAGAGCATTGTTGCTGAATGTGACATTGTTCCCCTTGTCCTTTTCTTTTAGAGACATGAATTTACTTTTATTATCCTCAATCATATGCTTGGAACAACCATTGTCCACATACCATATGTTTTCTTGATCATGTGCTGACAAAGCAAGTCCACATTCCATGTTCTTTCCAAAATTATGTTTCCAATTCTTCTTATCCTTTTGAAAAGTTGGTTGCCAAGAATTTTGGGATTCACATGAATACTTAAATATGCTTTTGCATTCACTTGTCTTGTTCCCAAAAGTATTACATTTGAAGCACTCAACATCATTCATTAGGGGAGAGAAGGGATTTCTATTTCCGGGAGGATAGTTTTGAGATCTATAATTCAGATACTTATTGTGTATGAAATTTTCTTCTCTTGTAATTTTTACCTTTCTACAATCAATAGCTTTATGTCCAAATATATGACATTTATAACAATGAACATAAAATAAATTAGAGTACATGAAGTTGGAAAGTTCATGAGTTTGTATATGAAGATACCTTTATTGTCTTGCTGATTGATTCATTCTTTGTTGTTATGACTTGAGAAGTTGGAATTCTTATTCCAACGATGAGCTCCTCTCTTTCTTGCTACCTTTCTATCTTCATTGGTTTTTTCTTGATGCACCTTTACATAGCTCCGAGGTTCCTCAAATCCCACAGATCAGAAGTTCATCTTCCTCATAAAATATTCTTGTGGTCTAGAATATCCCAAACCTGTTTTATTTTTTGGAGACCTTTGATTGTTTAAAATTTGATCTAGATTTTTTGTCCCTTCTACAACCTTTTCATTTACACCATTCTCGGTCTCTATTCTCTCAAGATATATTCTCAGAGAGACAACTTTTGCCTTGAGACTCTGACAAATTTCTTCCCATTCATGGATTAAATGATTAAGAACTTCTTATTTTTGTTTAGCTTCTTCTAATTTGACTTTCAGGGAAACAACTTCTTCTTTTCATGTCTATGAGATCATCTCCTTATTTACTTTCAACAACTCCTAATTTAGATGCCTATTCACTTCTTTTAATTTCTCACATGTTTTTTGTTTTTCTTCTAGTTGAAGAGAAAAGTTGTCTTTACTTTTAATGTCTTCTTCAAGTTCTTATTTGTGATAAACAAATTCCTCATTGTCAGAATTATACATACCTTCTTCAACATACTACAACTATTATTTTAGCTGCATGTTATTTCTTCTAGCCTTATTTAATTAATCAAGAGCACTAATGAGTTCTCCTTCAAAGTCCGCTACTCCTACTTCTTCTTCTTCTTATTCTTTAGAGTCTGCAATACTTTGTTTCTTGGAGTCCACTCCAAATGCCAAGAGTAGACACTCATTTGACTCATCCTATGAGGAGTTTCCTCTATATGACCCTTGTGCTGAGTTATCCTATTTGGAGTAGAGCCCCTTCTTCTTAGAGAGACTCTTCTTTTGATTTTTTTGAGCTTTCCCTTTGAACTTCTAATCATCTTCCTTTTCTATCCTTTCATTATATGGGAACTTGGATGAAAAATGTCTAACTATTACAGCATCAATCAACACTCTTGTACTTTTGATGCTTTGATATGGCCTTGGGAAGCCCTTTCACATTCAGACTTAATCATTTATTAAAAAAATAATATTTTCAATTCCATACGTGACCCTTCCCTTTAAAAAAAGTGTACACATGTGGGCACCATAATACATAACCTATGTACATATTTTAAAATATGAAAAAATAAAAATATATCCTATTTTTCAAGTAGGGTTCACAAGTTTCACTGAACACCCACCTCCATGACCCTATGGCCTAACTAAATCAAGTGATCTCTAGTGGTATTTATAGACCTCATGGGAAGGCCTAATCATAGAAGGAGATATGATATCGACATTATAGTCTTGTTTGTCCCCAAATCAATTCTGATTTTCCCTGTGCCTCCTACACTCTCAGTCATAGGAAACCCTCGTTTCCTTGCAAATATGCTCATCTTCTATTATATGGAATCCTTTTTCACATGCTTGAGAGGAGATATTTGAGGCTTGGGCTAGACAAATGCAGAGGAAGGTTTCATTGGTGCCGTGGTCAGATTAGGTTGAATCTTTCAACTATTATTTGCTGATATCAATAAATAATCTTTGTCTTGTTCATGATATGTTATGATCTCATGTTTTTTATGATTCATGTGTAATTTATCATGGTTTTTATGTTAATGATTGATGGTCTAACATGTTTATTATTCATGCACTTTGAACTACTTGTTATATATGCTTCTCTGAATTGTGGTTTAGGTCTAATCACTTTGGAGGAAGTAGAGGGTTTGGACCCTACGGGATCGACATCAAACGTAGGACCTACAAGTACTCATATCAATCCCAACTTTGGTAGTTTCTATGGTTTTCTTGCTTGGATGTATGCTTCTTGTTGATAGTCTGCCTTTGATCTATTGAGATTATCAACTCTTACGTTAGGGAAGCTTTTCCTGCCAACGAAACTAGCAAATCTGCTGGGGAATACAGTCTCGTATTTCCTAGAAGGGTTTTTTTTCCTTGATCCAGGATTTTATTTCTTGTTTCTTGATTTTTCCAGTATTGTTGACTCATTTGTAGTATGGGCAATTAGAATGATCTTTTGGATTAGGTCTATATTTTTTATTTTTCCCTATTGTTTTGCATATACATGTTTTTTCTTATATATAGAAGCATACACACATGGTTTCTCCCAAAGAAACCCGCGTGTACACTAGTTTCTTCAGAAACATCGCATGTACATGCAACTTTGCCATTACACAATCACATATATTTGAAAAAAAATGAATTTTTTCAAATTTTTATCTTCAGTTAGGGGTGTAACTTAGTTTTCTTGCTCTTTTGAGGTCCTTTGCAGTTTGGAATGGTCTTGTTTCTTGCTGGTGTTAGTTTCTTTGTCTCTTTTTGAAAAAATATTTTGTCAACCTAGGGTTTGCCATTTTTTGAAATTTTTGCATTCTAAGTTAGGGTTTTATACCTTTTTGGTAAAGTGTCTGACTGTTCTATGCTTGTGGAACGATGATTTGATTCTCAACTTGCTTATAATCCAATATTTTCATTACTTCACTTTTCATTCTTGAAGTTCACTCATTTGGTTTCTTTTTGATTATTTGAGAAAGGTCTTTGCAATTTTGGTTCAGTCAAGCATTTTGGTTATCTAAAATCTTTCTATTTTTCTGAATCTTTTAGGTATCCTTGAGGTCAAGTTGTTCAAGTGTTTTGTATCTTAGTCACTTTAGTCTTATCATTTTGATGGATTTTTAAGTTTGGAGTATTTTCGCTTGATTTTGATTTTAAGGTGATTGATTACTTTGATTTCTAGAAACTTTTCTTTTAAGTCTTTAAAAAGAAAAAAAGAAAAACACTTTTTTTTGCCTTTCCTTTCTTTGGTTTTTGGTTTTTGATCTTTTTGGTTTATCAATAAGTGTGCAAATATTTGTTTGAGGTTGAAATTCACTTCGCTTGGAAGATATTTTCTTGTATACTTGTTTCTCCTTATTTGGTGAAATTTTGGCTTTAGGTATTTAAAAGAACACATTTGTTTGTCTAGAGAATTCCATAGAATCTTTCATTTAGGCATTTCTAGTATGCATTAAGGTAGTTTTCATTTTAGGCATTATAGTCTCTTTCGGTAGATGTTGAATGTGTGAGTGTGTTTAAAAGGAAAATAAAATAGTTTTTTCTTTCATAGATTCCTCGTAGAACCATGTAGAAATCAATTTTCACTGAATAAAAATAAGTTGCATTTGCATGTAGCCTAGTTTTCTATTGGTTTCTTTTTACGTCAGAACATCATAAGTTTCACTTCCACTGCCCGTGACCTAAATAACAACCAATAAAATCAAGCACTTAATCTAAAATGAAATATATTTTCTTTTTTTCATAGGTACATCAATTAGTCGAGGGAATTTAGGGCCTTGGAATAGGCGTGTGGAGAGTAAACAATCCAAGGCCACTGTAAACTAAAACATAGAAGTTGATTAAAGAGTGCAAATCCAATCTCGTTAAGATGTCCGGGAAATCTCTTCTAACACATGACTTAAGCACAAGTACAAGTGAAGATAAGGAAAGAGAGATACCCCCTCTCCTACTTGTTGAATCTCGCGCCTACGACTGTTCCTCCCGGTTTCTGATCATGAACTAGTGACCTTAGTTGTATATCTTAGGGACCAAAAAGGTGACTACGAGGGGAATGCTCATTATATCTAAGACAGACATTGCATCACTTTCATAGTACTTCTGGAGGGTGCCCTTGCAAAGCTTGGGTACTTGCATCGATAAAGGTTATTGTCTGGAGGTCAGCATAATTGTTTCTGATACCTTCGTTGTTAGGATTGGTTCGTAATTATCCCAAACTATCTTCAAAAGGTCCTTATCTTCACTTTCTTATATTTTGATGTTTGATCCTAATCTCCTAGTGTAGAAATACCTGGAAGCTTCTTGTTTGGTTGTATCTTTAGGTACTTTTTAGTGAGTTCTCTTTTCTCCTAGATTGACATAAATTTTTATTTTTTGAGACTTTAAAAGTTTTCTTAATATTTAAAAGTGGCCGATCGATAGGTTCTTCGTGTTATCACTTAGTTTGTCCCTAAGCTCCTGAAGGGATACGACCGAGGTAACCACAAACCAATCTTTGGATTGCAGGTTCTAGCCCACCTGCAATCAGAGAGGGCTCTCTCTTTATTATTTAGCTTTGTTTGATGATGATTTTAGGCTAGCTATTTGGTTCAGTGGGTTTTGTTTAAGTTTGGATGGAGTTTGAATGGAAGGAAGTTGCACTCAAGCAGAGAGGCAAGGGATAGTGTGATAAGTTTCGAACCATTGGGCATGGAGTCATGAATTAAGGCTTGCGGTTGCGTTTTCTTGGACACAAGAGGATTATAGAGTAGGATAGCTATACATGAAACAATACCAATTGCTGAAAAGATGGAATGAAAGTTAGAGATGAAAGGCAATTAAGAATCTTTCATCAACTAACAGAGAAGGGAGGTGAATGAATGGTTATCTAGGAGCAGTTAAGAATTCCTAAACGAACATTCATATGTGCAAGAAATAGTGTAAACATGATCATTTAAGTATGCATATTCATAACTATTCCTGATGAAAACATGTAGAAATCACAGAAATTGAGCATAGGGTGCTGCCAAGCAAATCCTAAACTATTCTTCCTTTCTGTAATTTTAGATGATGGAACATAGATGATAAAACAAACGTAAGAAACTAAACGGAGTTAAGGAACACTTATTGAACCATGTAGAAGCATAGGAATTCCACAATCACTCCTTAGCCAACTGAACATAGTGCACAGTTCATTCTCCGAACTCTCAAGCAATATTTGATTATAGAAATTATCACATATACAGTACGAGTCTCTGCTCGAGCAAAAGATCAAACCTAAAAAGACCAACCAACCCTTATTACATTTTTCAGGGTGGTATATATAGGTAAAATATCTAAAAGTATTTATTACAATTGACCTAAACAGGTATGTGGGAAAGCTTTCTAAAACCTAACTTATGCTGGAATTAAATGCAAGTAAGTCCCCTTTAGGCTGCGCCAGAGGTAGCTGGATCAAAAGTGAGTTGATGTGGTGACCTCTGTGACTTGGTGCAGTGGTTCTGTAATAACTGTGCATTGAGTTCTGGTCCACTGATCTGATGTGAGTTTTAATGTGTAGTCATTTATGTTGGTGAGCTTTGAATGGTTCCTTAACTGCTTCTTGACTTTCAAGGTTTTATTTTAGTGCTTCATTCACCTCGAGCCCTGAGAAGATCTCCACTGATACACTTCGCCGCAACACTGATACTCTTTGCCGCTTCCTGATACTCGTTGACATGGTTTTTGGCTGTATATTTGCTCTGATATTCTTTAATCTCTGAACCGGGTCTCTCTCTGTCTTTTGATACGTTCAAATTTGCAAAATCGGGCCTTTTCTGCCTTTTTCGGTGCAAGAATGGCCAAGGAATCAAAAGGTTCCCTAAAGATTCTCCAATATGGCCCATTTCCCGTAGCGATGCACGATTAGCGCTAAGTGCTAATCGCACATCAAGGACTGCCTCAGAAATTCGATCTGGGGCTCCGAAGCTTGATTTTTGCACTTGCGCATTTTTTGAGCTGCTGACATCAGTGGTACGTCAGATGACATCAGCAGTGGGACCCCCCTGTACGGATGTGATGTCAGCATGATGATGTGGCAATACGGTAGGGTGACGTGCCAAGGACACGGTGGCAGGGTGAAGGCAGGTGAGGGGTGAGGTGGAGGCGATGTGGCAGGGTGACGCGGCACCCACGTTACGCAAGGAGAGGGCGGTTTTTGGCTCGCATTGGACCACCTTTGGTACGGAGGTGGGTTTTATCAGGGGCGGCCCGATGCAATGGGATGCCGCCAGCTGTCCCGGTGTACGTCAGTAAAACCGTCGGACATAGGGTGCTAACAAACCATCACAAGAGGGCACCCGATATGCATAAGGGCCGTTGGATCTAGGAGGGCTGATCCGATGGTGGATGGGAGGAGAAGATGCACGGGTTTTAGTGAAACAACGGGTGTGATAAAGTTTAATTTTTGCGGCAACGGGTGGGTTTTGGACTTAGGTTAAGGAGTAATTTGCTTGGGCGCGTTGGTTATTTATTAATCAAATATTAATAAATCTCAAAAAATGCAATGTGCGGGGTGAGGTATGGTTTGGTGAGGGTTTTTTGTGCTTTGGAAGGAGTCCAAAACACCTTGGAAGGGAAATTTATGCAGAGATGAGGGTTCTTACTAAGATCCAGGTGAACTTAGTAATTCCCAAGGGGATATTTATGGTTATGTTTCAACCAGAGGGATGAGATATTTACATAGGGAAATTATTACCATAGTTTTAGTAGGGGGAAGGGAAATAGATAGGGATTTACATAATATTGTCAGGAGTTAATATGAAAATGACAAGAAAGCACTAAGTCTCAGAGATCTTAGGCTTTAAAGGGGAGATACAACTTTGTAGAGAAAATATGGACCCTCCTTGAGTAAAGCATATCTTTATCAAGGTAAATGATATGGGAAATGATGAAACTAAGAGGTATCAAGCAGATCTTGACCTCTTTAGGGGAAGTTAGTAAGTTATTTAGGGAAGAGGAGGAAGGGGAAGTTAGTCATGCCTTGCTTGAAGTCCTCCAAATGGGAACTGCCTTGCCATACTGATTGAATAGATATAACATTTGAAAGCACAAAACTGATCACAATCATTGATTCTGCAACCACAAAACTACCTACCCAGCCTACTTACCTAACATTTTTTCTTCTTTTAGTTTGGGTGCATTTAGACTTGCAGACCCAAATTTTCAACTTTTTCTTTTTCTGTCCTCCTATCTACAAACTACCCTTATTTCTTCCAAGGGCCCAGATTAAGCAGTTGGGATCCTTTGATTCTCTACCTATCTAAGAATCTGCCAAGATTAAGTTGTTTGGACAGATTATTGATTCTCTATATTCTAAAACAGGAAAGTGAAACCTAGGGAGACCAAGATTAAGCTGTTTGGACCTCCCTTTAGCTGAGAATTCTACAAAAATGGAATAACTCTTCAAAATTGAAATGCAGCAAATGAACTTTGACTAGCACACATTCATGGCCTCTTTATTTGGTGTCTGTTAGCAAATATGGAGCATTGTAGCATGCAAAGTATGACATATTTGGCCTGTAACAATGTCAATCATGAAATATGAGTAACCTGCTGCAGCAGGAGGCTAACACGTCGGTCTAGGAGGCTTCATGGGCTTTAACTTGTGAGTGTCAAGCCTTCATCTAGAAGGTGTAGGAGTAGTTCTACTGGTGATTTTCAACTAGTAGCAATTGACGCATCGAAGATTAAACCTGATTCATGGGCTCTCATTTCACATGGTGAACATAGTTTAGTTCATAATTTGGGTGGAAATGCTTCAGTCCTTTCTAGGGTGATCTTCCAATCGGAAGACGAGATTAATATTGAGGATGTCCCTGAGTCCCCCATGACTCCTTTGACACCTCTTCCTTCCCATATTCCTTATGTCATATCATATGTGGGTACCCCGACTCATAGGTTGGAAAGCCATGCGTGCTCTCCTTTTTTTCTGATGACAAATGTTAGTGGCATAAGTATGGATACTAATACTTCCAGTTTGCAGACCACTCCTTTAGTTGGAGAAGGGGGTACTATTACTATCTTTACTATTACACCTAGTACAATAGTTGTTGGCCCTACCACCATTCTCAGTCCGAGTGGGGACACCCAACCTTCTGCCCCTTTCATTGGTGCCTACCCTTTTGGGATGCCATCTAGTGAGATTCCTTGGGTTCCTTCAACCTTCCCATCTGTTGTTTCCTTATCTATGACTTATATTCCAAGTGGTTCAAAATATTTTCAGGGGTTTTCTTTTGTAAGTGGTCATATTCCTCCTTCCAATCCATCTTTGAACTTAGGACATGCTGAGAATGTTAATACTTTACAAGGAGGTCAAGGATGGCCAAATCCTTCCATCAATAGTTTATGGGCTAGGAACTTATCCCATTTATTTGGTCAACATGGGAGTATGCCCTTCCCTTCTGTTGGGACCCCACAAGTCTTTCCTCCACTAGCTAGTGCATGGAATCCTTATTAGGGGTTTTCCCCTTCTTTCAATGTTCCCCTAGGAGGAAATTACCCTATGCATGGTTACTCTACGACAGGGGGTGGATACCCTCCGAATAATTTTGGGCCACAAGGATTTCCTTATGGTTCAGGTCCTTCTATGAGTAACTCATGGCAACCTTATGCCTCTCCAAATATTTGATACTCTTTTCCTAATGTAAAAAATTCTACTCTTGGTGGGTGGAATTCTCCTACTCCTCCGTGCTTACCATTCCTGACAACTTTAAACTTGCCAGATGTTTCAAAATTAAGAAATGATCCGATTCGATACAATCCAGTTTGGCCTCTGTTCCCCACCAAAATTCCATCTGATATTCAAAAATTTGAAGGGAATTTTGGAGAGGATTCGATTGATCATATAACCACGTTCCATTTGTGGTGTTCATCTAAATTTTTGATTGATGATTTGATCAGGTTGAGATTATTGCAACACACCCTAACTAGAAACACTACAAAATGACATATTGAGCTTAGAGGGGGCACCTTTGCTACGTTTGGTGAATTGGCTACTATGTTTCTAAATCATTTTCAGTTACTTGTCTGATATGATGCTGGAATTGAGCTTCTAGCCAGTTTTGAAGAAGACAAAGCAACTCATATATCTGACCACATCCAAGAGTGGTGTAGAAGGAAGAGGCTCATCAAGGCATATATCCCTGATGATTTCCTTCTCAAATGGTTTTTGAAATCTTTGCACCCAGATATTTCTAAGGATGTGTCAGTCTCCGGAGCGTTCTTTGAAGAACAAGACATATTTAGAGACCAACAGTTAGAACTCATATATTCTCAGTCCCAAGATTCCACCTAATGCTCCTTGATCGAAGATCCATCTGATCAGTTGTTCATCTCAAGAGGCATATGTATTGGTCTTGCATGCAACAATATGGCTGAATACAATGTTGTCATTAATTTACTATCTGAAGCAATATCTATTGGTATTGAATCGGTAGTGGTTTATTTAGATTCACAGTTGGTGGTGTCTCAATTAAATAACATATATCGTGTGAGAGATCCTTTATCACATCGCCAATTTCTGAGAGTGAGATTGTTACAAATATCATTTAATTTTATTACTTTGATTCATATTCCACAATAAAAAAATTAATTTGTTGATTCTATAGCTAATCAAGAATTAGATTGGCACATTAATCATTCGTCATGTTAAAATAAAAAAATATCATAAAATCATCAGTATATATGATCAAATCATTACGAAACCATCTGTATATAGATAGGAATAACATGTCCAAAATATTACAAAATGTGGAAAAATGTCCTACAAAATTAATGCTTAAGCCTGATCATGTCCATAAAAATATCAATCATATAATCTAACTTTGTGGGCCTTCCCCTGGATGAACATCATGGAAGAAGATGATGGCATTTTCCACCCGTCGGAAGAGCTGCACCCACTCTCGTGGAACTCCTACCACTTTCCACTGACTGGCCTCATGGAGATCCTCTATCGCTACCATGGAAACATGGAGTAAAACTCTACAAGTTCCTCTGAACTGTATGAAGGACTCTCTTGGTCTCAACTGCTTCTCTCTTCATGTCTCTACCACAACGCCTATCCCTAGGTAGACCTTCAGGTCTCACTAGTACAACATCTGCATCATGATAAACTAATCATGTAATATTTTTGTTTCACGGAAAAATAATTTTAACTTCTTAAGATCATATTCAAAACCCAAAAAACTCAAATATCATAATTTTTTTTATTTATCCATCTTGCCCCATGCAGCACCCTCGGGAACTGCTAGATCTGGGTACTCTCGACAGTCAATGCCCACATAGGGGTAGTCATCTATATCTATGACTTGTTCCTCCCACTAGAGGAAGAACTTGTCATCAAATGCTACTTGAGTGACTTCGCCTCCCCAAGTCTCCTGATCAAGTTTGCCCATCTAGCCATCCTCAAATCCCTAGGACTACCAATGGTTGTAGACACTTTGGGTTAGAGTATTGGTAATATCTCAAAGAAAAAGGAACAAAGTATGCTCCCATAGACAAAATTCTTCATTTTCCCTCATCTCATTGAAGACAATTGCTTCTTCATGCAGGTTAAGAGCCCTATACAACAATCAAATACTTTCAAACGAAGGCACTCTACTTCCAAGAACATGGCATGTCAAGAAGCTCGATGTGGATTTTCTGAGCCCACTACTCTGACAATGGTAAAGAGGAAAATATTCATTGGTATGCTACTCACATTTTTGATCGGAATTTGTGATCTGACCTTGTCTATCCCTAGTGTGCATTAGATATCTATGTAATCAGATTCAACATTTAGGTCTTCCCGGGCCCTCTCTTTGAGATCAACTACATCCCCTCTTTGGGAAAGTCTTATGATGAAGTAAATATCTTCCACATCAATTTGTAAGGGCATTTGATCAATCATAAAAGCCTCTTTCTCTAGATCCCAGTAATGAACAAGCATGTCCAGCAATCGAGTTTGGTTTTTCATATTTGACATCATGAAAAATTTGAGAAATCCACATCTTCTTAATGCATATAATGCCATTGGATCATATAAAACCTTATTATCAACATAAATATGCTTCCTGTCCTTCCAAACAATTTCCATCTTGTAAATTTAAGAAAATTCATCCAATAGAAATTGGAATTTTCAAACTTCCCTACGAGTACGCAACTTTCTTAAACGCCAGTCACATGTACACGTGGCTTTGCAATTGAAAACCAATGTATATTGATTTCTATACGTGGTTTCCAAAGGGACAACTTGCATACACGCAGAGACAAATTTTAAAAATAAAAATCCTATGGTGAAAAACGATTGAATCCATTTAAAATGCATAAATTAGATGACATTATGGATTTAGAATTACCTGGAAGCCTTTGGTTGACGAATTGGTTGTGGAAATCGTGAAGTGGAGTTGCCCAAACTTTTCTCCCAAGCTCTCAAGCTCTCAACACTTGCAAGTTAAAATGAATTTTGGTGAGTTGAAATATCTTTTTATATTAAAACATTAAAACCCACTTTTATAATGTTCATAATTTTTAACTTTATTATTTCATGAACTTTTTAACTTTTGGCTTGAAGTGTTAGGGGAGGTTGTTTTCCAAGGCAAATGAAGACTTCATGACATTTTTTCAATACTTCAACTCCGCAATCACAGACCCATCGTGGCAGGTATCATTTTCTTCATTTTCATATAGGTTAGAACATATCACTTTTTCCGCTACATTGTGCATCTTAAACTCATACTGTGATATTTTGCCACAAGGTCGACCCCATTATGTTGCGATTTTCAAACCATTTTCATTCGCCATCTTATGAAATTGTAACATAATGGTAGAAATATTCCTTACATGGGCTTCCTAGTTAGATCCTCGCTAGCATATGTGGCCCATGTTACAATAATTTCTTAGGCTCCAGAGTCCTTTTTAGTCCTACCATGACTTTGCGATGAAGCCTCATTTATCTTCTTCTTTGCTATTATTATGGCTTTATACCTTAGAGGCTCCCATATGTTAAGTTGTAATGTTGCATTGAATATTGAATACTTGTACCTTTTTGGTGTTAAGCCGACTTCATTTGGACTCATGAATGTGCCACTTTTAACCATGACCTTTTTGCAAGTTGAAACCATGCATTCATTAGCCTCTGTGACTTGACACCCTTTATCTGTGGAAAGAACATTGCTTTGAGTGTTGACGATCAATTTTCACCACCTTGCATTGAGCAGAGGAATGTTCCAGTCCCATGAACTAGTGCAACTGTCTTTAACACTCGTTATTTCCACTACACTATAGGAATTATTTTATTCTTTTTCAAGCTTTAAATATGAAAAATACAAAAAAATTATATATTCCAAAAAGAGAGGGAACAAGACAGTTACTTCCATATTTGATGGCAGAAAGAGTTAGTTATGTCACCCTTGAACAAAGCACTCAAAATAAGTCTTTCCTCCATTGGGATGGGACTTATTTTGACTTTAGGAGATCCATAAACTTGTTCTTGAGTCAGTCCTCCTCTGGTTGGTTATCTCTTCCAATCATATGGAGAGTTTGTTAATGCCTCATGCATTGCAAACTTATACAAAGCTATTTTATGCTGCCATAGAGTCACATATGAGTCATGCTTTTGTTCAATGGAAGTTAACATGTGTAGGCCATTTTGTGGTGTCTCTTGACTCATTTTCATTCGGACATACTCGGTCTATCAAGTTATCTTTAGTATCACATGAGTTATTTTTTCCTTTGCTCGTGTAGGTTAAGAAGGTATCCATTGACTTCCAGTTGGTGGGTCTGCTCTTATCGACTCCGAAAAATTTCTTTGAGAGTAGGCCTAGAGTCGTACCCTAGCCCTATTTACATCATTTATAGGTTACGTTATGCTCAACATCGATCAATATCATGGGTCTTTGACTAAGTGGTTTCCCTTGTGTTCGACGTCAGCTTACATTATCACACATTGGGATTCGTGCAATACCTTGGTTTCCATTTGACCCTATTGGTGGATTCCTCATCTCTGTGTCAACTCTCATTATTGGTTGGTTTAGAGGGTTTCTGTCATGAGATAACCACATCTTGTGTATGCCAGAAACATACATTGGAATGGTTACTTCATCTCTTTTCTTCTGAGTTCTTCCAAATTATTGGTTTGCGGGTTACACTCACGTTGGTTGATGTGGTATGCCTTAATGCCTTCCTTCCAGCAGATATTTTCCCATCGACTCCAAGTAATTTCTCTAGAAATAAGATCTAGAGTCCTTTTGTCAGTACCTTAAGGTTTGTAGTCATCAGTGGAAGATTCCTTTGCTCTCGACAGTGATAATATATCAATGTCTCTTGATTGATATATTCTCTCATGTGTTTGACTTCAATGCATTTATTCACACTTGTTAGATTGTACTAGGGTACCTTGACTCTCATCATCATTATCAGTGATTTGTGTTGCATTTATTGATAGTATACATCAATGACCGGTAATCAAACGATTTCTCACATGGTCAACTTTATCTCATTTATTACCATAGTGTATAAATGTACCATCTGTGGTCGGTGAAGACCTCAGGTTGTGTCAACATATTGGTTCACTTGTCAGCTCCTTCAGTTTTCTGTAAATGTTACCAACCACCCTTATATGTTGCAGTTCATCTCCACATAATCTTATGTGTTGACACCCCAGTTTATGAAGTACCACTATTCCACCTATATGACATGGTACTATTATGAGGATTAGTTACATAACATCAGTGATCATGCATTCTTCGAGCATCATTGATAAAATTTTCTTCTATATGTGATATTGAGACATAACTCTGTTGTGTTCCTTTATGGCTATGATCAGATGATCTAGTATGTATTCTTTGACACAGAGTTATGTATTATATTTGACCCTATTGGTGGATTCTTCGACACAAAGGTATGTATTCTTCGACCCTATTGGTATGTATTCTAGCTCACTACATGAGTCTTCTTTTTGATTCCTTCTATAGGTATGTAAATGAGCTAGAATCTAGTGATCTTCTCTTAGGTCCTCAAATGATCTCTCTTTGTACTTAATACGTTTCGTCCGTCATGTTCCCCTTCTGACCTCATATATTAGGGGGCATCTGTTATAACATCATTCAAAATTCTTGTAGTTTTGATGCTCTGATATGGCCTTCGGAAGCCCTTTCCCATTCAAACTTGATCATTTATTAAAAAATAATATTTTCAATTCTATACGCGACTCTTCCCTTTAAATAAAACATACACACGCAGGTACCATAATAAAAAACCCACGTACATAATTTAAAATATGAAAAAATAAAAATATATCATGCTTTTCGAGCAGGGTTTATGGGTTTCATTGAAAGCCCATTTACAGGAGCCTATGGCCTAACTAAATAAACTGATTTCTGGTGGTATTTATACACCTCATGGGAAGGCCTAATCATAGAAGGAGATAGGATATTGACATTATAGTCCTCTTTGTCCCTATATAAAGTTTGATTTTCCCTATGCCTCCTGCAGTTCTAGTCATAGGAAACCATTATTTCCTTGCAAAGATTCTCATGTTCCATTATATGGAATCCTTTTGCACATGCTTGAGAGGTGATATTTGAAGCATGGGTTGGACGGATCCAGAGGAAGGTTTTCGTTTGTGGTGTGGTCAGTTCAGGTTGTATCTTTCCACTACTATTTACTGATATCAATAAAGAAGCTCTATCTTGTTCTTGATATGTTATGATCTCATGTTTTTTATGATTCATGTGTAATTATCATGTTTTATATGTTTATGATTGATGATCTAACATGTTTATTATGCATGCACTTTGAACTACTTGTTATATATATGCTTCTCTGAAATGTATTGCAGGTATGATCACATTGGAGGAAGCAGAGGGTTTGGACCCTACGAGATCGATATAAAATGTAGGACCTACAGGTACTCATCTCAAACCCAACTTTATTAGTTTATATAGTTTTCTTTCTTGGATGTATGATTCTTGTTGATAGTCTGCCTTCAATCTATTGAGGTTGTCAACCGTTACCTTAGGGATGTTTTTCTTGCCAAAACCAACTCTTCCACAGTCAAAGCTTTTGAAGGGAAGCTTCAATTTATACTTTCCTAAGCCACACTTTAGTTTCCTGGTGAAGTGCGCCAACTTCTTATCATATTCGTAACTAGATAAGTCCTGATGGTATTCATGCTCCTTAGCCTTCTTGAATACCTTGAAAGCTGCCTCCTTAATTCAGACTTCTATTTTCCCACTCTTATCTCATAGGCTGTGAGAGTACCAAGCGATTGGTCCATTGTGAGATTATTTATATCAGACATCTCTTCAATGACAGATATTTTAGCATTAAATCTAATAGACAGAGATCTTAATACTTTTTGAGCAATTATATCTTCTTTTATAGCGTCACCAAGTCCTCTAATCATATTGGTTACTTCATTAACTTTGAGGAAGTATTTTTATATGCTTTCTTCTTCACTCATTCTTAATATTTCAAACCTCATTCTAAAGGTTTGAAGTTTTTCCTGCTTGAATTTATCATCTCCTTTTGATTGAGATTTACCCATACTTTCTTAACAGACTTAAAATGCATAATTTTTACAAGTTCAGACTAATTAAGGCCAAAGAGAATGGAATTATTGGCTTTACTGTTATTTCCATACACCTTTCTATTGTCTGGATCTATGGGAGGGACTTCAAGAACATCATAATATACTAACACATAGATCCAAACATCTACCCCTAGAGACATAAGATAGGCTTCCATCCTGACCCTCCAAAAAGCACAGTTTATCCCATCAAAGACTAGTATCTTTCTTGAGTAAGCATCCTGAGTCTCTTGCCTAGACATAATTCCTTATGGATCTACCTTCCAATGGTTAAAATATTCCTCAAGGAACTTGGATCTTATATTAATTGTTGGAAAAATGAATTATTGAGATGGGGGGTGAATCAATAATAGTGAGGTTTTTAGAGATTTAAACACAAATCTTTATTTCTTCAAGGTCAAACTTGATTGAAGCAGTGGCAGAAGTGGGTCGAAGCCAAAAGTAGAGGAGGAGGATAATGAAGCCCTTGTATCGAAGGGGAAATAGGGGCAACATGGACAAAAGAAGGATGTCTCCAAGATGAAGTGTTTCAGGTGTGGCAAGATGGGCCACTATGCATCCTAGTGTCCCTTGAAGAAAAAGGACAGGGATGAGAAGTACAATGCTAAGGTCGCAGCTGCAAATATTGAGCAGGAGGAGGAGATTGAACACGAGGAGGAGTTCGAAATGACAGCCAAGATACCTCCAAGAGGGAGGTTGAATGGTATTGAATTGTAGTTCAATATAGCTACATATGGGTAGGATCCTTAAGGAGCCCACCTCTCGGATCATCACCTTGCTACGGAAGCCCATGATCAGTAGTAGTGGGATGGAGGAGTTTTTAGTTGGTGCCATGGAGTGTTGGAGTGACATATGCAGTAGTTAGCCACGCCAGAATTTGAGCAGCACAAAGAAAATAGGCAACAATGCATGAAGGCAAAGTAGAGCTTCAGTAGTGCAGTGGCTTCAAAAGACAACATGGGACTAGCAGCAGTCAGGCTCTCAACACCGAGGTGTATCCATGGGATACTTATCTAGTTTCGGGTGTTTTTGGTGGCTTCTCTTAGCAACTGAGTTACAATACAGATGCAGTGTTATCAGTGGCAGTGCTAGAAACATTTCAGAGGGAGATGTAGTATAGATATATCATTGGTAGTGGTAGTGTCAAAGGCATCAATACAATAACAAAAATAGTGTAGTAGTTGATGGAAAACATGTCACACATTAGCAGTGCAAAGGATGATACTTCAGAGTCAGAGTAGTATGCAATAGAAATATATTGCTAGAGCACATTCCTCGCTAAGAGGGAGTGTTGATTTTTGGTAGCATTAGATTTGCGCTAAGCCTAAAAATTTGCAAGGATGCTTGGAAACATGCATCTCAAAGAACCTAGAAATCGGTTTGGGAAATTCGACCCTGAGACAATTATATTAAATAATCAATATTTTTAATGGAGTTCCTAAGTCTAAACTTAGGAAAATTAAACTATTAATGGGTATTGATCTAATTGTGAGTGAATCTTCTAGATAAAGATGAAGATGAAGTCAAAATGACCTGAGCCTTTGATTGGGAGTTAATATAGACCATTTGTTTTCCAATAGAAAGATATAAGAAGGGGCTTGAGGGTCATTTGGAATATACACTGAGATATCAAGAGATCAAATTTCTCAAGTGAGAAGTTCTTAGAAGGAAATTATGATCGAAGATATATTTTGTAGTAGAGGGGCATAGACAGTGATCCAGAGGAATATTTCCAGATCCGTAGAGGCACCAGCAAGAGATTGAGTTATTCCCAGTATAGGAACATGTGAGTGCAAGAACGTGCGAGTGTAGGAACGTGCGAGTGCAGGAACGTGTAAGTGCAGGAACGTGCAAGTGCAGGAATGCGTGAGTGAAAGAACATGCAAGTGTAGGAGCTGTGAGTGTAGGAATGCGCGAGTGTAGGAACGCGTGAGTGTAAGAACTTGCAAGTGCAAGAATGCGTGAGTGTAGGAACGCGCATGGTGGAACACACGAGTGCAGGAACTCACAAGTGCAGGAATGTGCGAGTGCAAGAACTCATGAGTGTAGGAACTTGCGAGTGTAGTAACCTGCAAGTGCAGGAACTCGCAAGTGTAGGAATGCACTAGTGCAGGAACATGCAAGTGGAGGAACATGGAAGTGCAGGAACATGAGTGCAGGCAACTATTGGGTCCCTATAATACTAGTGATTACCCCATTACTATTGTAGTTGTATCCCTTATTAATATTTTGTGCCCCTATTGTCCCCATATTGTTATTACTGTGCCCCATAGAATCCCTGTATTGTTATTTTTGTGGCTTTATATTATTATTGTTAGGTCAGCTGGGTTATATTGTGACTCCTTAAACTCTTATATATAGAAAGGAGGTTTTGTCACTTGAATCATCCAAGAATTGTTCATTTATGTAATGTAAAGGAGGTTGCCCCCTTGAAGAGGCTGAATTCTAAGGCGTTGATCTATCTTTTCTATCTTTTCTTGAGTTGGTTTCATAACAGTATTCTCAAAAATGTAAGGAGACTGAAATATCTTCTAGCACACCATCTGTTAGAGACATATTTGGGCACTTCAACCCCAAACTTATATGTCGATAAACGAAGGCTCATCAACCCCTAAAAGAGTTGTTTCATACACTAAAAGAACATGGTCATCTGACTACATCATTCCCCAAAAGTTCCACCTGAAATACCATCTAGAAATGGCCTAAACTAAACCATACCGACTGCTACACTGGCCAGGTGTGATGCATACTGAGTGGTACACTGCTGAGGTGGGATGCATACTGATTAGGCCTTCTATAGGGTGCGATGAGCGAGGATGGACAAATGTCTGAGACAGTTTTCTAGGTGATTGCTCATGGAATCTTCTAGAAACTTCTCCTAAGACACTTGCCTCTCTGAATTCGCCCAGGGATGAGTAAGAGATCCAAGAAATCTCCAAGTGGAACCAATTGTAATAAGTGGAATGACACTAATCAAAACCCTAGAGATGACTCACACCCTTGCACACATCTATAAATGGATCCCTCATCTAAGAGATCTAGAGGCTGGAATATTGTGAATTGCAAGGAAGTGCTGATAGTTTGTACTTGAGGAAAGAGCATTGTATTGTTGGTGTTATCTTGCTATTTCATGAGGTGAAGAGGGATTGATGCTGGGAGGATGATGCTGGATCAGACAACTAGGTTGTAATTCTCCCTTCTATTTAATAAATTTCTTCAAGTTTTCTTCCATATGATTGTGCAATTGTGAATGTTATCATTTGTGAATGCTATTGTTTATTCATTATATATCTGATTCTTTGTTATCGTGTTTCTACAGGTACTCTACAAGCGGGATAAGTATGGGGAGGAGTTTCAAGCTCTGTCAAGGGGGAGAGAGATCAAGCAAGGGATTAAGTGGAAGTTCCAAGTTGGTTCCATTGTCTTTCTCTTATCTATTATACATAGAAGAAATCGTGAATTGCTTTAAAGTGTAGCTACCAAACCTAGAGGGCTAGTCGTTGAAAAAGACACTAGCTTTCCCAAAAACAAATTGGCGACTCCGCGGGGGAGTGAATAGATGTTTGCTATTGTTGTTGTTTATTTTATAAACTATAGACAGACTCTAATGTCAACAAGGTAGCCTTCGAACTGCTCTTGCTCTGCAATAGCATAATAGATGAATGTTGCATAAGAAGTTAGGCAAAATAGTTGTGAACAACATATCGCATAATAAGTTATTCATATGTCAGACATAAACAATATGACTCCACCGTACAAAAGTGCCAAATGATAACCCATACATTCATACAATGACATATAAACAACTGAAACTATGAATCACTTAAAGAACATAAGCAGGAATAGTCAAGAGATAAAAGTACCATTTATGACTGGTTCCACTCATAAGCTTTAAGCAACAATGATTTATCTCTCCTTGCTCTAACATCTACTAAGAGTACAAAAGTGCAACATCAGTAGCAGATATCAAATGCAAACATTAATAAACCTTGATCCATCCATTCATCAAAAACCACCTCTGAGGGCGCAAAAGTGCATGTTCTGAGGACGAGTTTTTTGACAAATCTCCGGACCCTTCTCTAAATGCCTGAGAAGGGTTTAAATACTGCTAGCTAATCAACTTGATTACATAAATTTAGGATCCGGTTTTCAAATGACCGTCCCTCTGATAAAGCAAATTATTTCTAAAATTAAATCTAACTTTGAACTATTTCTGTATTTTCTCCTTAGCGCTGTGAGCGTGCAGCATTCGACTGAGAGGGGTCAGTTGGTTGTCTTTCCCTTTGTGTGTATTATGAAAATATAAGTAACAAGGGTCGGCACCACCTTTTTGATAAACTATCAGATATTTTAAGAGAATCTCCCGCCGACTGAATGTATACTTGGTAATAACTCGAATTTTTCTCGAACTGGATCTGCTTTTGCTATTTTGGTTTTGTCTTTGTGAATGACTTGATGAGTTAGAAGAATTTACTTCCCGAGAAATTCCCTGGATTGGAAACTGCCTTTGCTCTTCATTCCAGGCTTTTCTGTCGTGTAAGCTCCAGGTATCTTTGTAGTCATGCTGCTTTTGTGTGTCTTTAATTCTGAGCTTCAGATGGCCTATCATATGTGGTTCCTGCTTCTGAAGAAGTCTCTTCTGTGGCCCCTAAACATCGACGCTTTCCTCTTTTCCTTAGATGTTTCCTGCAAAAATAAAAATTACTCTATTTTATCTCCTGTTTTATAGTTTCGTAAAGGAAAAGAATAAATGAAAAAATAAAGTTTGATATGAAAGCTTCAGATGTTGCGTGTGTATAATCATGACATTCAAAGTGAACTGACTCTTTGAAAAACGAAAAGCAGCCATTCGTGCGATCATTAATTTCTTTTTTATAGGCGCGCGCCTAATTCTGATTAAAGGACAGCTTTCCTTTGGATGCTTTGCTGAACAATATTTCGCGCTTCGTCGCAGATCACAGATTGCAGGTCGCAGATCACATATTTGTATTATAGCATTGTGGTACCGTGATATCGGATCATCGCAGATCGCAGATTTTGGATTAGAGATTGCAAATTGCAAATCACAAATCGCACATCGTGGATATTAGTCATTGCGTCTTACTCTATGTGGTTGCTGCGATATGTGAGGTCGCACATCGGCCGTCGGGGATTTCTTAAGTCTCTGTCTTGTTAAGAGCGCTCATGATAAATGCGATGCGATGAGTTTAGCATCGCTTTTTCATAGTTTTATACGCTTATAGCAAGAATTGTTTCCTTTGCTTTGCTGCAATAAGATTCTAAGAAAAAAACAAAAATATTCAAGGGGAATTTGATGAATTTTTTACTAGGGGTCCCCCATTTGCTAGGTGTTGTTGCTAACACCAAACAAAAGAGGGGGGGTTGTTGGTGACTACAACAGAGGGTAACCAGCAATCTTAGCCTTAGGCTGGAGAACTAGGAAATCTACAAGGTATGCCCAAGATTCAATGGAGACCATCACATCCTCCACAATCCCCTCAGGGGTCACTGTGGAGCGATCTACAAGTTACAAAACCGTTGTGGCCTTCCTCAATGAACCTTGGAGGTTGAGCTTGAGCATGGTGTCCTTGGTAATCACATTAATGGCAGGCCCAAGATCGATTAAAGTGTGTTGGTCAATGTGGCATTGATGTGCACATCTATTACATGGCTTCTAGGGTCCAAATACTTTAGAGAGATTACCTGCCATAGCGTTAAGTCGAATAGTTTTCCAATGACATTAATGGTAGGGGCATCTCTTCTTTGCCTCCCTGAATGCTTGAATCACCTCTCCTTAATCAACTTATTGTAAATAGGAACATCTTTTATTGCTTGGAGAATTGGCATCCTTACACATAGATTTTTCAATTCTCCCAAAAGTTCAGTCTCTTTTAGGGTAGGATGGAGTGGTTGGGTTAATCTCTTAGGAAAGGGTGGATTTACTTTGAGAATTCTTTCCTCTCTTTCTTCCTAAACCTCCCTAAGTGGAGGTGGAGGTTGGTTATCCGGGATAACTCTCCCAGATCTCAGGTTAATCTCCTGGATTTCCATAGCATAAGCTAGATATGATGTCTCTCCACTGTATACTTGTTTACCATGTTTGTTGTTTGGGTTCAGATTTGGTTGGGCAGGCATCTAGGGTTTATCGAGTGGAGAAAAGTGTAACAGTGGTGGTTGGACTGGTGCTGGAGGCAATAAAGCTGGAACATTGATGTATTGGGGCCTCCACCCCTGGGGTGGTGCATTCCACTGAGGTTGTGGTAGAGCATATGGTTGAAATGACTGATTGGATTGTTGGGAGTGATACTGAAATGAAAAGGACCAAGGAGGAGGTGTAGACCAGGAAGGCTGAGTAGTAGGTCCCCAAGAAGGTATGTATATTGTCTAGTTGGGGTTGTAATATGCATGGGATGACCCTTGCATGCACTACGGATATGGCCTAACCCCATGAGGTATTCTTTGCTTTATGTAGCAGAGCTACTCAGTGACCCCTTCAACTCCTTGATATATAGCTTTGAGTCCAGGAAAAGAAGGGAACTTGCCTGTGGAGTATTTTTATTCACATACTGAGCAAATTTCAGTAGAATTCAATGGACATTCATTCCTAGGGTGCCTCCTGGTGCAACTGGGATAAAAAATGGACAAGTCTCTCTCTGCTTCCTTTTGCTTTCTCTTAATGTGTATAATGTCCATTTGTAAAGCAAGTGTTTACAACATCTCACTCTTGAAATCTTCCAGCATGTTTCCAATTTCACCCTTTATGGATGAGTTGGAAGAGGATGTACTGACCATAGGTTGACTACCTCTACCCTTTTTCCTAGCTTCCCTATAATGGTCTCTAAATATAGTCTTGATATCCTTATAGGGTAATTGGTAGATATATCCTCCCGCTAACAAGTCTAGGGTATCCAGAAGATCTTCCCTTACTCCCCTAAACAAGACCAAATTTAGTGACTCAGGGTCAAGTGTGCACCTAGCCCTCTTGTAACTAAGCTGAATCTTTCTTCATAATCCTCTAGGGATTCATCATTGCCTATGGTCATCCAAAAAATTTCCTCTTTAGTATCGTTTGACCTATAGTAGTCTTGATACTTGTTGTTAAAGGCTTGCTGCATCTGAGCCCAAGTTGTGATGTTATCGCTAGGTAAACCCATGAACCAGCGCAACGTTGCATCCTTGAGGGTAGATGGAAATATTTTTAACTTTTGCTCATCATCTTTATAGTCATAGGTTCGGAATATAACAACAAATTCAAATAGGAAAATGTAGGGATCTTCTGTGGTCAAGCCATGGAAATGATGTAAGGAAGAGTGGCTTATATTTTTCATCTTAGTGTCCCCATTGCTTTCCCAGATGGGGAAGGCACCCTCAATTATCTCTTTATTCCCTTTATCATTTCTTTCTTCAGCCATTGGTTCAATAGGAATGGGCTATTCTTCTTCTTCTTCTTCCCCTATAGGTTCTTCCAATCTGTTAGGTTTCTCACCTAAGGGTTCCTCCAATTCATAGCCACCAAAGAAGAGGGAAGGTTCACTGTTTGATGCAGTGGGGGTATTTGGAAAAAATTTCCCTAAGTTATCCCTATTTCTACGAGGCATGAAAGGAAATGTTTTTGTTTTGGTTTTGTGTTTTCTTCAATGTTGGAAAGTACTTTGAAATTTCTGATTGAATGAAAACAACTGACTAACTAAAATAATAAATAATAATAAATAATAATAAAATAATAAATAATAAATAATAATTAAATAAATAAATAATTAAAAATTAATTAATTAATTAATTAAATAAAAATAAAAAATAAATAATAAAAAACTACTTATTGAATTGAAATCTTGCTTGCAAAATGGAAAGGAAAAGCAGAAAATGTAGAATGAAAAAAGGAAGCAACTAAATTACTTTTGCAGAAATAAACTAATGGCAGAATATTAGAGACAAGAAATAGAAGAAAGAAAGTAGTAATCACATATTACTCAGACACCTCCTCGACAATAGCACCAAAAAGTGATCAGCACTAGTATTGCAGCAAGAATGTTGCAACTCTTGGGCTACCAGCTTTACTTTATCAACCCGGGGTTCGTACAAACTTGGAGGTGACAGTGTTGTATACACAAATAAAAGTGATGGTTCTGCCTTTTGTCATTGTTTAGCTGGCGAGAGACCACTAGGGCTTTCAAGCTAGAATTCTATGGAGTCAGAAGAAGCTTGGTTTCTTGATGGAAGAAAGGGAAATCTACTCTAAGGGAGAGCTACTCTACTTTAATAATGAAAAAGACCAAAATTGAATGCTAAATCACACCATTTCCTAATTAATTTCCAAGAGACTATGCTTTGAAATAATGCTAAATTAACAGGAACCAAATACCACTATCTAAGCATGGCAGTAAAAATCATCAAACATCACTACTGTGCAAGTAAAGGGACTGAAATAAATATGTTTTTGTCTTTTTGTTCTTTTCATGCAAAATCAAGTATGCAAACTAATTTCTTTTGGTGGTGTGGCAAGTGGTTTAGGGATGTTTGAGGATGGATGGAAGGTTTAGGAGATGGTTGGCTGGTGTGGGAGACCCTTGGGTGACCTTTGCTGCCTTCCTAGAAGTTCTCCCCCAATTTGGCCTCAAAATATGCCACTACAGGAAAACCTACAGGATGTACTAGAAACCTATAGGATTCCCTATATTTCTACATGATACATCCAAGTGAAAAATGGGAGGTGTTGGAAGTGATGGAAGGCTTAGGGAAGGTGATCGATGGGTGGAGTGAAGTGAGAAAAGGTCTAGGATCACTCAGAAGTCAACAACAAGGATAGAAGATGGTTGGATTTGCTCAATGCGCTTGGAAGAATTTTTATGTAAAATGATGAAAACTAGTGAAGGAAATGGTGAAAACAAGGAATGACTATGGTGGATGAAGTGGAAGGTGGTTGCTAGCTATGAAGTCTTTGTCTACTCCTGAAGCACCTTCTCTACATAAAAGACATGTAATTTCCAAAATCTATGTAAACAAGAAGCATTCTCATAAGCTAGAAAATCAGAATTAATGAACTAACTGCCTACATTATGCATGAGGAAATTTACTGAAAGGAATGAAAGCATGGGTGAGATCTATGCAAATAATGGAGATAAAAGAGATGGCAATGAAATCCTACTTTGCAAAACTGATCAAATGCTAACTTAAATACAATAAACCCTAAATCTCATACAAGAAATAGAAATTTGTGTTTGTGTGGTTGCATAAGGGTCCCTTCCTCAAATCATGATCCGAAAGGGAGGAAATGAGGCCAAGATAGTTATTGATAGCCTTGTGGTTCTCCTTTTATCCCTGCTAACCTACTACTTAAGTAAGGCACAAATGGAAGCAAACTAATAAACAACCAATCCAATCTACAATACTTGCAATGAAAATACATCTAAAGACAAATTAACAATAAATTTATGAAACTAAGCTAAACATACAGATATAAGAAAGAGGAGCCTTGGGTACTAAGGTTGGGCCTTAACCCAAGAGCTTTAGCCCTCTGAGCTAAATCAGTGCTTGCTCAAAACAAAACTCATTCATATTACTAAAATATAAAATTACATCAACAAAATTTCCACAAGTCTAGAGCTCGAAAATAACTTAGAGTTTTACAACAAAAATTCAAATCCTAATGAGGCTCTAGGCCTCTCTACTTATACAACTGAAGTCCACAATGACTTCATTAAAATTAGGGAGGCTTGGCTCCTAGACTCGAGATAAACTAGCTCTTTGTCTGTCATTTGCTCGATTGCCTTCTAATCCTCATGACTTGGTTGCTTTCACTCCGAGCTAGTGTGATGGATGGATAAATATTCAAATGGGGGAGAAGTAAATGAGGAGGATTTACCTCCTACAATCCCTCTCCCTTGTCCCATTCGATTTTTAACCTTAGTCTTTGCCAAAATTCCTTGATTTTGTCCTTCAATCTTGCATTGAATGCATATTATTCCACTAGGCATAATATCCAACTCTAACTCATATCATAAACAAAATATAATAAAAAACATGTAATAAGTTGTGAGAAAAGTTGGTTTGACTAAGGTAGGAGGTGAATTAAGGCCCATATAATTACCCAATGATGAGGCTCATCATCAACCCCCTACTGAAAGTGTTGCTCATCCTCCGAGCAACTAAATCAGTATCCATATCCTTCATAGCTCTAGTGGCCTCCCTGACATCCCATGCCTCTGTTGTGGTTTCCTCTTCTTGTTCATAGAAGCCTACTTTCTTTTCTACCTCCTCCCACTACCTCTTTTCTTCTTCTTCTGTCCTTCGTTCTGGCAATCCTAAGATTAGTGGTGGACTGAGTTTCAGGCCAATCCAATAGAATTTATGAAATTAGATTTCAAAAAATCAATTTCTCGTCATTTTTGAATTTTAAAAAGAAGAAGAAAAAAATCACAAATTTTCTTTATTCAATTTCTTCATACATCGGTGTGTTCGATAGTCAAGCACACCAGTGCTATTATATGAAAAGCACGCAGACATTTTCGAGGCACCATATGTTTTCAACACACCGACATGATTCATTTCTTTTTCATATTCGAAATCCCAAAACAGTGTGATTATTTTTTTTAATGAAAGAGTGCGGTATATATTTAAAAGAGCACTTTGACAGTTGAATTTGTTTTTATTTTCTAAATTTGGGAAATAGTTGCATACCTTTGTTGTTGTTTATTTAAATGTACCAGTGCATTTGAAAAGGCATTGATATGATAACTTATTTTTTATTTCTTAGAATGTCCAAAACTGGTGTGGGTATTATTTAAATGCACTAATGCTCTTATTATATAAATGGGCCAATGTGGTTTATTCTGATTAGCACATCGGCAAGGTTTAAAATCTATATGAAATTTTATTTTCACATGCATATTAATCTCAAATTATCCTTTAGGACGCATACACATGAATTACAGTAGTTCATAGTATATCCTCTTAAAGTCTCCTTGTTCTTGAAAAATGGTTTCATAACTATATTGAAATTCAGATTGTGGTTATATGGTTCTTGAGATTAATTTTACATATTCACACAAAATTTTATTTCTGAATTTTCTCAAATACAAGTATAAAATCTGAATAATATCAAATGGCTAATTCTTCAAATTCCAACTCATTTTGTATTCTTGATCAAAGTCCTTCATAGATTTCTCCCTTTCCATCTTGAGTAAGTTCAAATTTTATTTATATTTTTATTATATAATTGATTTTTTTTAAATCCATGTCAAATTGAATAAAAATGTATGCAAATTATTTATAGGATCTAGATTCAGAATCAAGTTCAGATGTAGAAAATATTACTCCATATTATTTTCAAAAATGTTTGAAGTTCTTATCAGGAGCAACAATTTCCAAGTTGTTGGTAGATGAAAATGGACATCCTCTTCACCCTGCCAATTGTAACATGGAATCTTATAGCTGTAATCATGGATCAACGATGGTAATAATTGTTTGGTATACTAAAATTTCAAAAAACCAATTACATTGTCATGCTTACTAATATCATTGATATTGTACTAATGATGTTAAATGTCTTTTGAAATTAGGATTTTCGTAATGATGAGACTAGGGAAAATTTAAACCCCCCCCCCCAAATTTATATGTATAATAAATAGGCGAATCCCCATGGTATATAGGAAAAAAGGAAGGCAACTTTATCCGTCCCTGCTCGACGGGTGGGTCTTGCAGTCAAGCTCCCTTCTGCCTTTGCACTCGAGAGCCGATTTCCGTCCGGCCCCGAAGAAACCTTTGCACGCCTCAATGGCTTACCAAGGCGACGATCAGTCGCTGGTCCGAGGGGATGATCAGCCACATTGGGACTGAGACATGGCCTAGACTCCTATGGGAGGCAGCAATGGGGAATTTTCCACAATGGGCGAAAACCCTCACCAGATTATATTATCTTGTAAAATCGTGGCAAATCTTTTACTAAATTATAAAATCTTGTAAGATCTTGGTGAATCTTTCATTGAATAATAAAACTTTGTGAAGTCCTGGTGAATCTTAACAGTGTGACCTCTTAGAGAATTTTTTGAAAAAGTATAAAACCATATATGACAAGAGCCACATGGTGGAAATATCACTGTTTTTTCTCACATTGCCACAACATGGAACTTGTTTATAAAATTCTAAAAAATCCAACCAAGTCCCTTATAATATGCATATAAGCTTATAATAGAGTCTAATACCTCTACTATTCTTGTCTTAATTCAAGTGTCATAGCTGCTATACTTAACACTATGAATCACAACTCTCTCATAACGCAACTCTATACTGTAATTAAAACCTTTGGAAATTGAATTGGACAACTCTATAAAAAGGATTAGTGAAATAGAAGCTTCTGTGAATGATCCCACTAGCTATCACTACTAAAAAATCAAGCTAGACTATGAAGTCTTCCAGATTGATCACAATTGTTGTCACAATCAGGGGAGTGCGACCACTTGGCCTAACATAATGGCCATGATAGCTTCCACTAATCAACAACCACCTTGCAAGGACATCCTGGCTCACTTCTCATGAATTTTATCCGTCAATATTAACTGGTATAAATATTAGAAATATAATATTAGAACCCTCTCCAGATTCACTGTTAATACAAGGGTAAATGAATTTTTCTAGCTCAAGGCACTAGCCAGTACCAACTTTGGTATTTGTGACCCCTTCATGGGGATGCACCCACCCTACTCTATTGAATTTCTGCCTTGTAACATAGTTCAAGGATCACAAGCCTTTCCAATCTTCCTACTCCATTAGACACACTTTTTATGATATACATAGTGAATAGAAAAGAAACATTATAGAACACACAATTTCATAGAAGGAAGAAAAATATTAGCCATTTAAATATCAACATCTTAACCATTGATTAATAAAGAATAACAAGTAGTTTAATGAATTGTTCCGAGTTATTTATTTACAAGTTGTAAAGAATGTAGTGGAATGGAAAATATTACTTAGACAACCCTTCAATATTTTCTACTAATATGTCTATGCATGTACATATGAAATTAAGAGCATTGTTGAATACAAAGTTGCCCTTTCTCTTGCCGCCATTTTGACAAATTAGTGTGAAATCAATGTCACTTCAAATCTCCTTTCTTGTGTGGATGTTTTGACAAATCAATGTGAAATCAAAGTCACTTTGAATTCTCTTTCCTGCGAGGGATCACATCCACAGTTGATTAGTAAAAGATAATCTACTATATATTATGTTCAAGAAAATGACTGCAATATGTAGTGGAAAAGAGACCTCAATTCCTATTGTGAATTTGAATATCTCAGGACAACATAAGGGATATAAATTCATATGTACTTAGTACCTAGAAAACAATCACTCCATCTTTACAAGACCACCTATATTTCGGCACGTAATCTAAATAATGGCACTAGTTGCAGTGCTTATTTGCATTAACACCATGGAAAACCAACAACAATGTTTCAAAGCACACTTACTGGAAAAGTTGTAACATTCCAAGAATATTTAATGATAGCATCTAAACTTCGTATCTATGGTGGGGAAACCAAGGAACCAAAATCTTGAAAGAGATCTCATACCAAATCTGAGAAAAAAATGAAAAAGAGAAAAAATCAAAACTATAAATCAAGCAATAAATTGTTTACAAATCAAATACAATTCCTTTGACTAAAAATTAAATTGAGGTGATATATTTAAATAGCTAGTAAGAGGGTAAATTCAAACCACGTAGTATTACCTTAGTCATTACTATCGTCCCTCAGTGACTGAGATTACAAATCAATACTTATGGAAAGATTGTAAGTAAGCCTGTGAAATAGCAAAGCATAACCTCTATTTTCTAAGAAACAAAATCAAGACATTGTTACACACGAGCCATAATTGATACCTAATCAATGAATCAAGTCCTTGTATGGCACAAAGTTGTTGCACAACCTGTAGAAATTTTGAATAATATGACACTTATTCACAGAGATTATCCTGATTATACACTATTTGCAGAATCATGCATAATACATAACCTCCTCTACGTTG